>JAOUQT010062042.1:0-20743 GCA_025769995.1 Xyliphius kryptos
CTACTTTATTCCGGAAAGTTTGCCGGAGGCCACAGCCCTCATTTTTCGAGATATCGACACGGTTCAAACACCAAAACATGCGGTTTGAACGGAAATCGACTGCTCTACTTGAAAATGTTGAAAAAGTTTATCCCTCGTTCCGCTACACTCGTTTTTTCACGGTAGTGTTTATTCGCTTTCTCTCTCTCTCTCACTCACACTTACACATACACACACAAGACTGACTGACATATACGAGAGACATGAATATGTAACTGATGTCTGAAAGTATTGGCAATTGACAGCGGGCATCGTGCGCCACATATCCGCAGTTTCTTCAGGAAGTGCACTCTCTAGTTTTCATAGTTCTTTCCAATTATGTATCAGAATTTGCAGGTATTGAAATGTTTACATCTTGTGAATTTGAATAAATTACCAAAATAAGGAATGGAACTGATGTACACCAACATTTCAGCAAACATCATTTCCTATGCATTTTTGAATGTGAATGTTGCCAGCTGAGATAACACTCTAGCAAAGATTTTCATATTTTGATATTATTTTCATATTTTCATAATATATTCATATTTTCATAATATAAAACTATATTTTTATATTTATATACTATAAATATAACTTAAAAGCTTGTTACAGCCTGGACTATTTGTCTGTGATTTAAACTTATGTGTTTTCAAAAATGCCAGTTAACAATTATTTCTAGACCAATCACCATTTACTTACATCATCTGCGTGTTACTATAAATACTATAATTTCCTGATTTAGTTTTTTTTAGACCATTCACTATTTCTACTGTATCATGAATCACAATTTTAAATCAGTCCAACATGTTCATATTTTAAGTCTTTAAACTGCCGTTAAAAAGTTGTGTTTTTAGCATCAGTGAATATTGACTATGAAGCATGTGTAGAACTGTAAACACTGGAAGTGTGAGTGCTACACAGTCTTTTATGAATGAATGAGTACATGAAAGAAAAACTGTGAATAACCAAGAATAACTCACTATTTTCAGTGCTGCACAGCTGCAAAGCACATGTCCCTTTAACCATCATCACAATGAGCTACACTAATTGAAAATTGGTGATAAACCTATATATATATAGCTGGGTGAGCTCGGGTAAGGGGTTTCAACAACTTTTAAATAGCGGTTGAAATAGTCTTTGATGTGATGTTTTATGTTTCATCAGCTTTGCTCTTCAAGATTGCTAAATTTACACTCGTGTTCAAAAATTTGGAAAAAAATCCTCTTCCGTTTTTTTTACATTACATTTACATTAAATTGAGCATAAGCTATACTCAGTTATAATAACTCAGTTATTTACTTTTTTGTAGTTTTTAAGGATTGTTGAGATGATTTAAACCCATGCCTTCTTAAAACTTTTTCATTAGGGCTTCTTCTGGGTTTCTTTTCTTTTTACCTGTAACTAACTGCCCTTTAATTTACACATTGGGATATGTGGTTTGGGATGGTTTAAAAATAGGCCTACAAGATTTGTTGCTTTTTTATTACATTTTACAGACACTAATTATTACCTTGTCTTCTTCAAGGAGGCAGCCCATTGAGTATCTGTATGGGGTCTTGTTTCTAAAACTTCAAAGTATTGACCTTCTGGGTCGGTCACATCCTTTAATTACTGGGTTGTTGCATGTTGTTTTTATTTACGACGATAGTGGAAATTGGTATAGCATCTCAAGAAATAAGAATGTGAATAACTTAGAAAAATCACAATATGGTGAGCATTTTTCAAGGCACGTTTCAATAACATCACTCACTGATTTGCTTATTTGGCAAGATAACGTTCTTCAATTCCGTCTTCATCAAAGCTTTGGTGAAGAAAAGTAGTGCCGTCATACAGTTGTCATACAGCATTAGCTTCACATTAGCCGCTCCATGTCCTCCCCTTCACTCTACCGGTGCGGCAATCTCTATCGAGATATTACATGCAACGTGCGCCGTGTCATCCCCCCCCCCCCTTACTACCTGCGCACCAATCGCTTAATGACAAGCGCCTTGGGTCATCTTTTCCACTCTACCCGGCACCAAACACTATATGACAAGTGCCTCAGGTCATCTTCTCCCCTCTGCCCATGCACCAATCGCTACACACCATGCGCCTGGGGTCATCCTCCCCACTCTACCCGCGCACCAATTGCTATATGCCGAGCACCGGGCTTCATCTACTCCACTCTACCCGCGCACCAATCGCTGTACGGCAAGCACCCAAGTTATTCTCTCCGCTTTGTGAAGCAGTGTCCTGCGTCATCCCCTCCACTCTACCCCCGCGCCAATCTCTATAGAGAGGACACATGCCAAGTGCCTTATATTATCGATTATGGATGAATATGTTTTGGTAACTTAATGTAAATAACTATGAATTATTACATTTTAACATCTCCTGACTAATATAATATATAAATCCATGATTTACAGTAAGTTTAAGTGTGCACCTCGTTCACTGTGGGTCCAATTGTCACTAAAGGGTTACACTGTTGGTCACAACAGTGAAGAAATTTTGCCATTGGTTGATAAAATAAATCTAGTTTTCATGGCAAAATTTGACAGCCGTGACTTTTGTGCTTCTGCAATGAGAGGTTTAGGAAGAATCAGGCCGCGTTTATGATTTGGTTGAGTGTTAAACATGCAGATGGGACAGCTCTTGTAATCAAAATTGCATTTGTGCAACAGTGGCAGTGCATTTCTTGGGAAGCTAATTATCCACTCAGTCAAAGCCAGTTCATTTGTTTCCATTTCAGTCTCCCCCACAAATGTCACTTGGAGCAACGTGGGGAGCTGGGAGGTGCATTTTTGTACAATAAAGCTTAAAGATATAATGAAATGCAGGCTACAGGACTCGAGTGTTAATTGCAGCATGTGCTCAGCTCACAACCCTTGACATAACTATAAGCCAGCGCTCATTAGCTTCGCTGCCCTCTTTATGGTTTTCATCAGAGGTTAAATAGATGAAGTGACACTAGACTAGTAAGGTATTCACAGTTTGTAAGCTGTATAATGGTAAGCACAGGGGATAAAAGCAGCTTCAGCACCTGCCAGACACCTTCACAAACACCCATGATGCATGGTTAAAAGCCTAACTGTGTAATTTACTAAGGGTTCATTAGGGACTGGCCTCTGTGCAGCCTAAAAACGACAGACTCTAATTAATCACTTATTTTGTACAGTTTTTACCCAACAGCTGATCTCTCAAGAGATAATGAATAATAATTTGTGTGAATAGGAGAAGCGGCGTGCAGATCCGGGTCCCACATCTGGCCCGTCTGAGGAGTGATTAAAAGTGAGCAGGCTAACTGTGAGGCTCAGGGGCTCGAGCCTCAGCCATGTTTTATCAGCTGTCAGTAATTGGGATGTTATTATTCAGATGGTTTGTTCAGTTGTAATGAAGCAGAAAGGTGAGCTCTATATTTACTCAGATACACAGATTCAACCGGGGGGTTAAACCTCAGGGGATGCAGTGCATACTGGGAAATTGTCTGACACAAGGGTTGTGGATCACTAGTGCAGAAGGTGAGAAAGGCATTAGGTGAAATGGAAGATGCTTGTCTTGGCTTGTTGGAAGTTTTTCCATTGGGCTCACGCTTTCAGATTCTTCTTGACTTTGTTTCTGAGTTCCATCAAATTGGAAAAATAATCAAGGTGGCAGAACTGTTCAGAGGTTAGTACTTCACGACAGAAAGGTTCTAGGTTTGATACTCAGTGTATTTAATGCAAAAACCATACCCTGCACTGATTACCCACCAAGCTAGTCAGAGTAGTGTCTATTTACCATAATGAATAAATGAATAACTAAACCAAACTAGCTAGCACATATAGACAATAACCTCTGTCCACCCGTCCATTATCTTCTGCCTCTAATCGTTTACTTGGGCTGAAGAAGTTTACCATGCCCTTCGAGGGGAGTACTTTTTGGGTGCTAGGCAGATAGACCCAGAACAGGTCAACAATCTATCACCAGACACACACACACACACTCACACAAACACACACACACACAGACACACACGCACACAATACAGGGGCAATTTAGAGCTGCAAATTCACCTTGAATTCATGTTTTTGGACTGTGGAAGGTAACCGGAGAACCTGGAGTAAACCCACATTGACATGGGGAGAACACAAAAAAACTCCACCCAGCTCAGGCTTTGAATATGGCTCCTCAGCACCGAGAGGCAAACGTGCTAACCTTTAAGCCACGAGGCTGTCCTAGAGCATAACCCATTTGTTTAAAAAGCTTTTGCTAATTTAGCTCAGTTTGCTGACTTGGAAGACCATATTAAAAGTTTATTCGGAGGTTTGGATTGGGAAAAACCCGTACTATCAACATAGCCAATGTTTGCTAACTGTCTATGAATCACTGGCTTAATGTATTCATTAGGATGAACTTGCTGGTGCTTGAGCTCATGCTGGAAAATGAATGTTGCAAACACAAAAACGTGAAAAGTTCAAAATGCCACAGGAGGATGAGAGCACAGGGGTGGCTTGCAGCACTCAACTTAAAGAACCTTCTCTGTTATATTCCCTGAAGATAAATAAATCTCTATGCTGATAAACTCACGCGACTATAACTCAGCTCTGAAAAATGTAAACTGATTGTAGTTGTAACAAAGAACCCCTCAGATCTTCATGTTACTGTTTGAATATTTACACTACTTTGCTCTCATAATTTTCGGCTTATTGTCATTTACACACTTCGTGAGTATATATATAAATGAAAGTAATTAGTGCTAAGACTTGTGACGCATGGCTAAGGCTTTATGTCATCAAATCAAACACTGTTTCACTGCAGAACAGAGTTCCAATATTTATATTTCTGTTAAAGCCGTCTTATCCTAGTCACCACAAAAGTTTTCTGCTAAACAAACAGCACTTATTTAACTACAAAAATAATCTCTGTTGCTCCAGAAAATAAATAAAAGTAAAAAATCACTGCCAAAGTGATATTTATTGTTATCCAAAGCTTAGTGCAAAACAAGATATCTCCTCCCCAGGACAACTGTGACTGGACCAGATTAATTTATACGTATATACATGGGTTGGACAATGAAACTGAAACACATGATTTTGGACCACAATAATTTATTTTTTATGGTGCAGGGCTGCCTTTTGCGGACAATACAGCGTCAATTCATCTTGGGAATGACATATACAAGTCATGGATCAGACACATTTAGTCACATGTTTTCTTTGCTGTTAAGGTGGGGGGGGAGGTAAAGAGGTAGTGCCACCCTGCATCATCCCCTCACTCTACCCACGTACCAATTGCTATTGAGAAAATGCACGCCAAGCGCCCTGCGTCATCCCCCCCACTCTACCAGCATGCCAATCGCTTTAGAGATGACACACTTGGCAAGCACCTTATTTTGATAAAAATCATTTACACATTCAGTTATTTTGAAGGTTTGTTATGTATTTACAAAATGTCTATGGGATATGTAACAAGTTTGAAAACATACAACTTCAGGAATATCGAACCTTTTTGATCTATGCTCTAGTTATACTCTAAATTAAACTGAAATTCAATGCTCTGTACTGGGATTTTAAATGGGTTTCTGGGTATCATGTCACAATCCATCTGAACAAGACACTGTTTTGTAATCCTTAACAGCAGACAAATGCAACACTTTGACAGAAATAAAGGTATGTGATACGTCACGCTTCAAATGTGGCAACCCAAGCTTACTCGCAAATGTGTCTCTAAAAAGGACTATGTTAACCATGCATGAAATATATTATTTTCCTTTCTGATTAGTGCTGGTTACAGTTTATGTGGACAGTAACATTTTACACCCTGCTTAGTGTCAAAGTTGAATGTTATGTATGTTATATATACATGCACAAATTTACTAAAAACACATCTTTTACATATAGCATTTGGGTATTAATTCTGTTCAATCTCACCTCAGATGTATAAAATTAAGCACATATGCATTTTAGATAATTGATGTTTCCACGTGTAGGAACAATTTGGGAACGGCCCATCTTGATTGTGCCCCACCCAGTACACAAAAAAAGTTTGTTTTGGGGGGGAGAGTTTTTTTTTTTTTTTTTCAACTTAAGTTTAAGATTTATTTAACTTTTACTTTATCTATTACATTTTGTCTTCAAAATTATTTTACTTTTAATAAGCCTAGTACTTACTGGCCCTAAATTATTTCTTTGGTGGTCTAAAGCAAAGGTTCCAAAATCTTGTTATCTTTCCAGTTAAATCCTTTTATATGTGTTTATATATGTTTGTATTATTCTGGTTTCCGTTGTCTAGAAACGGCATCAAAACACCCCTTCTTCACTGTGCATTTTTAAACATCCTCTCTTTCAACACATGGGCACAAGTGGAAATTAAACAAATTTTACACTAGGAAGTGGTTAGGATAAAGGTCAGTAAAAATTATTTTGAACTGTTTCACGAAAAGTTCACGAACATGGATCCCCAAACTGCTACCCATAGTCTGCATTTTGTCTATTTCTATACTCTGGGAATCCCCAAAAGCGGTAGCTGTATGGCTATGTAAAAAATGACATAATCTCATATATCTCATCATTTAACCTTGTGGGACTAATAAAGGCTTATCTTATCTTATCTCATATCTCGCTTATTCTCTACTATGATCGCGGGTGGGTTACCCATGCCCATCCAAGGGATGAACATGTCAGGCACTGGGCAGTGATTTCCACAACTGGGAAAATTTAGATGAAAAAAAATCTAAAATATGGAATACATTGGGAAAGATAGGTAGGGGATAAAAAAACAGCACCCACACTGTGTTCCAAGGGGTGTGGTCTGGAAACACAAAAAATACACTCTTTGGCACACAAGCACCGATAATAACACAATGACATAGACTAACCAGGGCAGATACTGGCAGACATTATGGCACTCATAGACCTGTTTCAAGCTCAAGCATGTCCAACAGTGAGGTAAAAAGGGAAAGTTTTAGGTAAGACGGTCAGAGGTTTTTTGTCTAAAGGAACCAGCCTTACGACCTGAAGGTCCCCGATTGGATTCCCGGTCTTACCTTGTACTATTGCTGAAGTGCCCTTGAGGAAGGCAGCTAACCCCAATTGCTCCCAGGGCGCTGTAAACAAGGCTGCCCACCACTCTGGGCACATCGTCTTACTTTACTCAATGTATGTATATGTGTGTTTTTCACTGCATGGATGGGTTAAATGTGGAGGACTCTGTGTGTAAATAAGGAGGCAAATAAATTTAAGTAAAATGACATAAATTACTGGGCACACACTCACTCACACAGACAGAAACTATGTAGGGCAATTTAGGTAGGGGTTATTAAGATGGAGGCAATATGGAGCAGCCAATGCACTCTAAATCCATGCAAACCAAAAACACAACCTAGATCAGAATTCGAACCTGTATCCCCAGCGCTGAGAGGCGGATGCGCTAACCACCATTCCACCCTGCCGCCCATGAAATTACAAAATATCCTTATAATAATAACCCGAAAAATGTACTCCCCATTATACTAGGTAGGTTAATAGTACAAACAGTTAGGTTAAAAATATATATTGAAGGAAGTAGTCCCTATTGTGTTAAATAAAATAAAATAAAACCAGCTGACGATGTTACCAACTGTAAAAATAGATTATCAAAGGTTTTGCTCTGAGGTAAATTTGTTACTGTCCACAATACTGCATATTGTAGCTGACATAATCTGGCCCTCCCAAAGATCCTGGCAGAGTGATCTGGCCCTGTGAAGAAAACATTTGGGGGCCACATATAATGTGAGTAAAACATTTGAACTGTATCACTGTAGCTCGTATAAGTCATCAGAATGGCAGTTGTTGAAAGACTAGAACATTACATCATAGTTTTGTCATCAGTTCTGCATCTTCTCCCCAATACTCGGATTTCTGTTTTTTATCAAGTGCCAGCCTTACAATAAGTAGACAGAAAGCCACTACAACAACCTCCCCTTCTTATTCTTTTTATATCTTGCCACATATACATGATATAAGAAATGCCTGATCCACTGGCTAAAGGTTAGTTATGAGTTAAATTCCTAACAGGAAACGCCTTTATTCTAAGAGATATGTTGTGCTCAGAATTCTTTTCCTGATTGCTAAATGAGGAAAGTGAGAATAAGAAAAGCTGGTGGATCACTTGCAAAGCAAACAAGCTAAAAGACTGAAGTTCTTTTACTTAGTGCTCACCAGCATACTAACGACCCCTTAATGAAAGGACAAATAATTAGCACAACAGGACACTTCTGATGAGAGTGAAAGAGCAAAAGACAAGCACACTCCAGACCTTTAGTGTCATTTGGTGTCATTCAGTCTCTCTCCATGTGGTTGATGAGCTCTGTACATACTGTGCCTGGCTTGCACATGTGTGGTCTTCCATGTGACAGATCGTCATCTGTAGGTAGAACTGTCTTGTCAAATGTCCAACTAGCATGAAATTCACACATGGTGTCACTTTTTGTTGCATCCTCAGCTGTGGCGCTCGTTCACCCTTCCACCCTAACCTCTCAATTTTTGTCTTTCAATGGTTTCAGTAAACTTTCTGTCGCTCCTTGAAAACGCTGCCTGTATTTAGTTTGTCTAAGTTCGATGTCCTGTTCAAATAAACATATTGGTCTGCATGAAGGAGCCTCAGTGAAGCGTTAAAGTAATTATAAAGATCAAATTGCTTAGGATGTTTGGAAATCAGGACCTTAAAAAGAAGGCCTTGTGGAGGACAGGTTGACCTCTGACCTCAGCATGGGGTCCGGTTTCAAAGTCAAATGCTTATTTTAGTTTATACCGACACAAGCTTCAAAACTGGTGCCTTTTTAACTCCCGGATGAATTGGCAAAACAGCTTGCAAGATGGATTAATCAGTCCTGCTGACAGAGTCTTGTCTTTTAACATGCAAAAGATCTTAGACTAAATACTATTAAATAACCATTTATATTGTGTCTGATTTCATCAGATAAAAGGAAAGTTTTTAGTCAAATATGTTATGTACCACTGTTGACCATTAAAAAACATATGGGTTTAGAGCCAAGCACATTTTAGTAACAATGCACAAACCAATGTATTAAAGATTTTTGTGCAAAGACATCGATAGATAGATTCAAAAACATGCAGCTATGTGTATTTGTGTGTATTTCTTTATTTAGACCTGGTATCATTTTATAGAGAAGTGGAAGGAGGATAATGGTCATAAACTTTTCAGCTCTGCATGCAAATATTTTAAATGCAGGAGTAAGGGAAGTAGAGGAAAGTGGAAGGACGGTCCATAAACAATTGTGCAACTGCACACCAGCGGTGTAATGCCACAAAGTCCTCTGCAATTACAAGTGTTTGCATATATATTTTTGTACTTGCTTTTTTTCTCCTCCTGACATGCACATTTGGAAGGACTGTTAAGAGGTGCTTTTTAGTAAACTACCCAACTGGCGATGTATGTAACATTAATCTATAAGACCTTGTTGCTGTAAACACTGTCATGTTGACATTTCGCCAAGCCAAAATATGCACTTTTTTTTTTTTTTGCACTACATTCCACTTGCTAGCTGTAACTGAAATACATTTGTAGGGTGTTTGCTTGGCTTACAACACTTCTCTGAATACAAATCCACAAGGCACCATGAGTTACCGTGTGTTTATGAAAATGTATGTTATACATGAAAACACCCGTAAATGTGGGTGATGCTGTTCTCTAATTGCCATTGTTTAAAACCAGTAATAAACATTATAGTTTGTTTTGGTGCCATGTTGTGACTTGTGAGTTACCGCACTATTGAATTTTTTCGAGATGCGAGTCTGTTTCTGACCTATAAACCTAAATATGTGATTGGTGCATGCTTCCTCGTTTGGTGCAAGGATGGTAGGATATTTCCGGTCAGTATGCGTGTGTTATAGCTGAGTCTATGTAGTTCCCATGGTTTCTCTTGGAGTTACCAAAGTTTACCATTAACAATGTGCATCATAATGTCAATTACACTGCTGAAGAGTAAACTTTCAAATCAGGTTCTATGTTTCGTCCTACCTAGCTAGCGTGACATGACTTGTTTTTGACTGAACTGCCAAACCGTTCCAGTTAAACTGAACCATTTTACAAGAAATGTGTATTTTTAACATGTTTACCCTCCATTTCTTATGGATGTATAAGGCAAAAATAAGTCTAACAAGATAAAAGTGAGGGCCCACTGCTACAGATCTATGAAGAAAACAGATACACCACACCAACTGAAAGTAAGACTTGTTAAAATTTGTTTTCGTTGAGGGAGATATCAAGCGCAGCAGACGTAGTATTCATGGGACCATGGGTTATGATCAGCAGGGTTAGTCTGCATCTCTGTTGGATTGGTGTTGGGTGGAGGCTTTATTCTTTCCTATGCTCCAGGTAAAAAAGGTGGTAAAAAGTAAAGCAACAGCTGGTTGCAGCAGGAGTGGGAGACTCGATCAGATCAGCAGTGACAAAGTGTCATGAACACACACTGAAAGTACTTGTGGTGATAAAAAAAGGTCTCTCCTAATCATAATAGCCCACTGTTTCTGCAATTCAGAGTCCTTTGGAAAGGTGTAAAGTGTGAATTTGACCTAGTTGATGCTGTGCAGAATGGTGATTAGACCTGCTGTTCAATAATTTTGACTGTTAACATGTCATGTTTAGGACTCTGGGTCCGTGGGCCATAATTTCGTTTTTATGACATGCTACATGTGATAAAAATGACAATAAATCCTCCTTGAATCCTTGAATCCTACAAGTCATGACATTGCACGAAAAATGTTAGCAATATATATTAGTGTTTATTCATAGAAGGACGGCATGGTGGCTTAGTGGTTAGCCCGTTTTCCTCCCAACGCTGGGGATCAGAGTTCGAATCCTGATCTGGGTGGAGTTTTCATGTTCTGGTTTTCTCCTACAGCACAAAAACATGGATTCAAGGTAAATTGGCTGCTCCATATTGCCCCTATATCCTGTGCATTTGTGTATGTAAGTGAATGTGTAACTAGTTATAGATTGGCACCCTTTCCCCAGTTGTTCCCCTATGGATGGGAAACCCCCCGCAACCCTACTAGAGGACTAAGCGGATTAATGATGGATGGATGTTCATTTTAAAATTGTTTATCTATTAACAAGGAAATGAAAATTAATATTAGAAAGTATTTGGACAACATGATACATTTCAACTTTTATTACTTATATAGTGGGGATGGGGGGGGGGGGTTTCTCATTTTTATAAAAAAAAAAAATATGGGAAAATATTTTTATGCTTAATCCTATACCAGGGTCGTTGTTGGGTTCCCCATGCCTATCCAGGGTAGAACGTCTTGGGCGCTGGGAAAATACACCCAGGACAGAGTGCCAATCCATCTCTGGGCACTCTAACTCAGACAGCCACACACACAAACACACACTGTACAGGGATCAATTTATAAGCATTCAATTGATCTTGAATCCATGTTTTTGGACTGTTGGAGGAAACTGGAGAACCTGGAAGAAATCCATGCAGTCACGGGGAGAACATGGAAACTCCACCCAGATTGGGTTTCAAACCGGGAGTCCCCAGCACTGGGAGGTGAACATGCTAACCACTAAGCCTGCCACCCTGGGTTTAATTTGTCTTTTAAAAATCTTTGAAATCACACCTATAATGCAGAACAAATAAGAAGATTGTCTGTAATTTAATTTTAAATAGACACACTTCAGAGACTTATGCAAGACATGTGTATGCTGTTAACCCTCTATTAGGAAGTGGACCTTTTCCATGTGAATGCCATGGTTTGGAATGTGGTCATATGTCTACATACTTTTATTGGGATATTGTGTAAAGTTATGGGATTTTTAAAAGGGGTTTTATTGGTAGCCATTATATGACACATTCGGATATTATTTAATCTGCTGGGGTTTACAGAATGAATGCAGATGAGTGTTTACCGCCCTAAAGCTTATTGTGGCTTGTGAATCAAGTTATTAAAGTTCTCTCAATGTCCGTTCCCCTTTTCAACAGGTTGATTAAGGTTCTTAAAAGGGCAAGTTCTACGTAATCACTCTCTGTCATCAAAGAAACATTTCTGAGTGACAAAGGGATTGTTCAAAGAAACCTTTGCTATAATATCACGGTGCAAAATCCTCACTATGGGTCCAGTCATTAACCATATCGGCTGAATTATAACCATTCACTGGTTAGTGTTAAGTTACAAGCTGATTATCATTCTTATATTTTAATAAAAAATAAAATGAATATTGTGGTAAAAAAAAAAAAATTAATGATCAACTTAAGTGTTTTAGTGGAGGTGCAAATGTCCTACCACACAAGAATACTACCATATTTCCATATCTTCAATATTAATAAATCAACATGCTATAGCGAACCATAAATTCTCCCCATTTCTATTCCAAAATGTACTTTGGACAACTCTGACATTAATAATTGTTAAAGAATAGACATCTGTGTACATGTAGGAGTATTGAACAGTCAAACCTGTGAATATGTGATTATAAAACATTACATTTAAATAAAAAATAAAACATAAAGACGTGATTTTTTATTTATAGTGTTTAAAATACTCAATAAATTCCACTAATTAATAATATGATAGTAATTTTTTTTATTCTTTTGACAGAGAAAAATCCATATCAACCATTTTTTAATCCATTAATTAAACATTTTCTAATTTCTACAAATGTTTGTAGTTTACTAGTTTTTGACCACCAATAAAAAAGAATCGTAACATAAAAGGTAAAACTCCATGAGCATGTGTAGTTGTGAGAATTGCCTACAACCTAAGATATGGTTTGGTTTGTAGTGTTGGTTTGTAATTTTTTATTTATTAAATTTATTTTTATTTTTTTACCACTCTTAAAGTGATACAACGATCTATTTTGCTTACTGTACTTTCATACAGACAAATTTGGGTAACACTACTTAAAACCTATTATTAACACATTTAAAAATCTTTTTGAAGTATTCATAATCCTTTATAATATTAGCCATTAAATAAATGCTCATTTCATTATTATAAGAGACGTAAATTATTATAAGATAAATAAACGTCATAACATTTGTGATTAGCGAGTAATTTTCCTGAAAATGACCTTATAAGTGCTCATAACTGTTTATTAAAGCTTATAAGCTGTTACAGGTGCCACGGGCACCTGATTAATTTAGGTTAATTGTCCTCGTTTCTGTGTCTCGTTAAGTGATTATTGGTTCTGTCTACTGATTGGTTTGTTTCTGTCATCTGGTCTTGTTTCCTTTGTATTTAGTTCTGTGCTTCCCAGTCCTCCGTGTATGTCCACGTTTATGTTACCCCGCGATCCGTATGCCTCTGTGTTTTGTGTCTCTTTGTGTGAATAAATTACCCCCGCTTTACTCACTGGTGTTGCCTGGCTCCCTACGGCGTGTTCGTGCGCTTCGGCTATGCGCAAGTCTCTGCGCAGCCGCATTTCGAGGCGTGAGCGGAGCGTGACATAAGCGCTCTTTACAGGCAAAAATTAGTGTTGTCATTAATTACCTATGTGAAAGAGACTGCATACATAGTAGTACGTAATGCTTTAATAAAGGCTTTAATAAAATGCTTTAATAAATGCTCTTTACAGACCAAATGTAATCATCTTGGTTCAAGTAAGAATGTCTAAACCTTTAAATAAATTATTATTCTAATGCATTATATAACAACTATGAACATTAACAAAGGGTCATGAACAATGTTATTAAGCTATATAAATACTTTTAAAAACTTTATTAATGACGTTATAATGCATTATAAATACAACGTGTTACCAATATTCGTCCTCTACATTTAGCCCATTTGTGCATCAAAACACACACAAATACACGCGGAGTGAAATAAGCAAACGTGTCAGGAGCAGTGGGCAGTCTTTTAAAAGTTTAGTTCCCTTGCTCAAGTGCACTTCAGCCATAGTACTTGGTG
This sequence comes from Xyliphius kryptos, assembly GCA_025769995.1. NCBI lineage: Eukaryota > Metazoa > Chordata > Actinopteri > Siluriformes > Aspredinidae > Xyliphius > Xyliphius kryptos. Next base: position 13,899 of record JAOUQT010062042.1, read on the forward strand.
GAACCAGGAATCAAATTGAGAACATTTAGGTCACAAGGCTGGTTCATTAACCACAAGCCTACGATTGTCCCATCCCCCACTTTTTGCTTTGCCGTAAATGGTTACATTTCTGCACATTAAATTTAGATGGCAGTTTCATTTCCAAGTACTGAATTTTGTCATAAAAGCTAAAGCAGTTAAATCTTTCAAAACACTTGACATTTTAACAGTTCGATTTCAAAGATATCCAGGTACTATACAATGACCAAGAAAAAGATCATAAAAGTTTATAATTACTGACAGGTGAAGTGAATAAAACTTGATGTTTATCTCTTCATTACGGCACCTGTTAGTGTGTGGGATATACTATATACTCATTGATGCACGTGGTAAGCAAAGAAGAGCTAATGAAGCTTAAGTTGCTAAAGAAATAAAGCTGAATCTAATAGAAATGTGTCAGAATACACTGTGTATCTCAGTTTGGGTGGAATTAACACCACACTGCTCACACATCAAATGCTCTGGCTGTTTTAAAGTGAACAGTAAATGATGCATTGTCAATATGGAAGATTTATTGATTTTATCCTCAAATCTTCCCACCCATTTTAAACAGGTACGGCAGGTTCTCACATGTTTATTAGAGCAAGCTGAAAAATGAACATTTCAGCAAAGTGCAGTTTTAGGTTTTATTATATCTCCCAACAGCATTAAGATGGACCTTCAGAACTTGCTGTTCTGGACTTTGATCCACAATTCCTAGGTTTTGGTAGGTCCTATTGTCCTATTGTGACTACAGTCACTATTTTGGTATAGTAGCTTACCCGTTGATTTTACTACATAAAGATAAATTACACTGGTCTACAAAGACTGTAGGCCTTACTTGCTCATTATGACTTTCAACACTTTATTTTTGAGGTAGATGCTTCTTGCAGTCTTCTTTGTATTTATCTTGGTGACAAGGTTAACCACCAAAAGGTATTGTCCCAACAATCTTTTATTCTTTTACAAGAGTTTCATATCTCTTTTTATCCTGGGAATGAAAAATAAGAGAGTGAACACATTCTCGCATGTTGGACACATCAGAGCCTGATCCAGACTGGTGTACTTTAATTTTGTCCTCGCAGTGCTTCTTCAACACCATCCCGTGGGAGTTTGATCATTGGGATGGACTGTGTCCTCGCTCGAGAATGCCCGGTAAATTTACCACATAAGATGGAACTCCACTTACTTTTTGAGTTGGTTGCTATCTTTCTTTGTTTTTGCATTCCTGATAAACCCAGAGTTAAAATACATTTTGTATTCTCTTTATAGTTATCATAAGATCAAAGAACATAAAAAGGCATATCACAAAGTTGCCCCTAAACGCAGAAGTCTACATCTAACTTAAATGTTCTGTTAGGTGCTTGATTTTTACACCTAAATTGAATAATTGAAAAAATAATTGTTTTTGTGTGTGACTGCCCTGTGATAAAATGTTCAGTAACTTTCAGGAGTATCAGCTCCTACACACGAGAAAACTACACACCTCATGTTTGTTCCGCCCCTGCACGGTGCGCACCGCACACATCTCCAGTTCATCCTTGCCCCTGTGTCTGGGTCGGTTCCGGGGTTTAGAAATTTAGGAATTAGCAATTAGGAATGCCGTGGATGTGCGCTTGATCACGCATATAGAAAGGTCCCACAAGACCTCGCTCAGGTGACGACATCCACCGTGGGGTGAAAGCGATCTGGCCACAGCGCCGGGAATTTAGGCAAAACGTAGGCGGGGAGGATGTGAGTCGTCAAAAATGAATCAAAAGCACATGCCGAAGCGCACGAACACATCGGAGGGAGCCTGGCAACACCAGGTAGCAGATTAGGGTTTTTATTAAAACACACAGGTACACCAAAACAGAGATATCGTTCAATAAACAAAGACATGCAGGGCGGATGGGGAGACACGGAGCTAAATAACAAAAGACCCAGTCACGTGCACCAAACAAACCAATGACAACACTAAGTTAATAAACCAAGCGGTGTAAATACACGTAGCTTATTAATTAAATAAACAAAGCAAATTGAACTTCTGATTTTGTGCAAGTTTGTGCAAAGTCTCAATTTGAAACACAGATGCACATTTATGGTGCAAAATCAAAGGGCCTTTTTCAAATTACAGACACACACAAAAAAATAAAACTTTACAGTTGCTAGGAGTAGGAGATGTTTCCAACATACAGTAGTAATATCATGATCCTCATTAAAAGATTTTTTTGTACAATTTAAAACGATGTTTTTTTCTCATATTTTTCCCACTCTCCTGATCAAATGTATATTTATTTATATGATATAAGTCCATGATTCTAAATATTTGCACTACCTTATAAACACTGTATGTGGTTAAAACTGTGGTTAAAAGTGGTATAATCATCCATCCATTATCTTCCGCTTATTCCTTTATGAGGGTCGAGGGGGGGTTCCCCATGCCCATTCAGGGAGAACGTCTCGGGAGCTGGGCAGAAACACCAATCCATCGCTGGGTACACACTCACTCACACAGCCACACACACACTATACCGGGTAATTTAGAGAATTCAATTTACCTTGAATCCATGTTTTTTTGGAATGTGGGAGGAAACCTGAGAAAGCGAGGAAACCCACGCAGACACGGGGAGAAAATGGAAACTGTGTCCAGATTGGGATTTGAACCGGGAGTCCCTGGTGCTGAGGCAAATGTGCTAACCACCAAGCCACCGTGGTATATTCAATGCAGTGTTTAAGTAGTGCAAGGTTTAAATGGTTAAATTGTTTAAACTGCATTAAGGTGTATTTTAAATATTTAACAATGTTATAAACAGAAGGCAAAATACAGCACAACTGTAAGAAACTACATTTTATTCATAACTGGGGTCCAGGAAAGAGGGTTCTGGGCGCTGGGCAGATACACCCAGGGCAGGACGCCAATTCATCGCTAGGCACGCACTCACTCACACAGACACACACACACCATGAAGGAGAAATTTTCATAAGGGCAATTCAGAACAGCCAAGTCACCTTACTTTTGCATTTACATTTAGCATAAGCTTTTATCCAAAGCGACTTGCATAGAGAACAACACAAGTTTGTAGTTAAGGGGAAAAATGCTTTTTTTTGTAGCAAGTGCTTGTGAAAGATATATGTTCTGAAAAATGCCAAGCAACTCAGCCTTACAGACAGTGTTTGAAATATTGTTCTAATATTTAGAGGCAGTGGCCTTTAATTAATGTTTTTTGAGTACGGGAAATAAACTGGAGAACCCAAATAAAACCCATGGGGAAAAGATGGAATCTCAACCCAGATCGGGGTTCAAACTTAGATCTGAGTGATGAGTTGCTAACCACTAGGCCACCAATAAAAAATTAAAAAATAAACGGATGTAAATTGGCAGATTATACTGTGCATTTAAGCTAAGTTGGGGTCCTAAATCACTTGTCCACAGAGGCACTACAACGTTTTGCACTGACTTGAACAAAACATTCATGACTCTTTTTTGCTGTTTTTTAGGTGATGAAAGTAACAAAGTCTACTGATACAATTTTCTCAATTTATTGAAAATGTATTTACATTTTTTTCTACTTATTCATTCTTTTATGTTCAAATTCAAGAGCAAGAGGCAGGGAAATACACCCCTGACAGAACTTTTTTAAAGTATATACCACATCAAACCCAAATGAACACAATCACAAATCACACCTAAGGGCAATTTACTTCATTTAATAAATCCTGTAGCATGTCTTTTAATTGTTATGACTGAACTGTGAACACATGCAGACATGGAGTGAACATACAAACTGCACACAGAAATTAATGTTGACCCTGTCAAGAAACTGAACTCAGTAGATTTTGCAGTGGTATCAACTTTTTGTACTTTCTAGAGCTTCTACCAGCAGAAGTGAGCGATTCCTTGCACACTTAGACCTGTTCTTATTCACCCAGGATCTTGCTGTCTGATCTGTTTTATTGATGTTTATACATCAACTAATTTCAGATCAGTCTGCTTTCAAACATCCTGTTTGGGACATTTAAATGTTTGGGATGTGACACATGGCACTTTCATCTCGCTCTGAAGCTGCTCAAGCACATTTCCTCGGTCAAAGGCGTCACTCGACCGCACGCTTTATATTTTCTGTCCGTCGTCTAAACGGACGTCTGTAGCGCATCAGGAGCATTTCCTCTGCGCTTGTCTCCATGCCACACTTGTGCCAAACATTATTAATGTCCTGGGTGAGAGTGGAAATATGGCCAAAGCTTTGGAGAAATCTGGAGGTGGAACATGAAAGCTTTAAATCTGCACATATGTGCAGGTCTTTGGGGTGGCAAGCTTGGGTGAGGGGCAAGTCTGGGCATACGAAGGGCTTAGTGGTTAACCCCAAATGCTGGAGGAAGAAACATCTCCTCATATGTGTTTGTGTGGGTGCTTTACACTGCTTTCAAGAGGGGCTCCACGGGAAGTGAGGGGGAGGAGGAAGTCCTGTAACTGCCCCCAGAAGTGTGTCGCCAGGAAGCTGGGAGGAGCACAGACCACCCACCACGATGTAGAGGGAAAGCAACAGGTAGAGACCAAACGGGGACCAGGCAGAAGGCAGAAATTCCTTTTTCCCATGTGTCTCGGAAGAAATGCTTACCAGCCCTGTGCAGCAGGAAGAGAGTGGGCTAAGTTTTAGCATCTTAAAAAGTTTGGGATACGAGATCTTAAGTAGCTCATGTCCACTTCAGTCTGGTTTGCAGTCATAAAAATACATACCAGACAAGAAAGAAAGCAGAAAACCCTTGACAAAAAACAGCACTTTATTTTGTAATTAGTTAAATTAAAGCACCATTTTTATGCACTTTTTTGGCAAAAGTGGGTAAATAAAGAGTAAATTTTTTAATTGTTTACTTAATAATTGTTCACTGGCAGTCACTATTTGTCACGATCAGGACTGTCTTTGTGGTGCAAAAAAGAAATATATAGATGTGGGATGCAGCGACAACATGAAACAAAACACGCACAAAAAAACTCATATGATGCTGGAACAAGGAAGAAACATAGAAATAATAGGCAGGTGAGACACGTAACGGACTAAACACAGCTGAAGATAATGACATGACATCAAACTGAAACAAGGATTAATCGATTTATGTGACTTGAAGTACAGACAGGACAAGACCAGGGAAATCAAACGCAAGTTCTTGCAGACTCGTAGGCTTAGAGGGACAGAGGAAGATAAGCGGGAAGTCAAGCGGGAGTGCAGGAATCTTCGCAGACAGGGTGGAGTGAAATGGACGGGGGGTGAGTGGGGTGCAGCGTGGAACCAGAAGGGGGAGAGAGGACAGGAACAGCTTTAGTGACCGGAACGAGGAAGTGAGGTCCCGATGTCCTCAGTGAGAGATGATGCCGAGCGACGCCCTTAGCAAAGCACGGTCACTCGGAATCCTACAAACGGAAGCCACCAGAACATGCTGGAGCAGTGATGGGGTCATAGTGGGAGAGGGCAACGGCCCAGGCGCTCCTCAATTACCGCGAGCCCTCCGTGTATGTCTGGAAGCCAATTAAAGCACTTAAAGAAAAAAAAATGTCGCAGGAAGGGCAGGGTGAGTAAAAATAATATAAAATTCCCAAAATGTCTCTGCAGATGTATGGTCCAAGCATTCTGGCATGATCAGGACAATCTTTGTGGTGCAAAAAATAAATTCCGAAGTGCGGGATAACAGGTTTTTTAATGCAGAGACAACATGGAACAAAACACGAACAAAAACGGAGTAAATCATATGACGCTGGGACAAGCAGGAACAGGTGAGAGGCGTATAAAGGCAGGTGAGACACTTGACGGACTAAACACAGCTGAAGTTCAGGACACGACATCAAATTAAAACAAGGACTAATTCATTTACGTGACATGAAGCGCAGACAGGACAACACCAGGAAATAAAAGGAAAAATGGAACACAAGTTCTTGTGGGCCTTACATGTCATTTCTTAATTAGAAAATTCTTTCCAACTGAAGATTCTTTTATCACTTTCATTTATGCATAAATGTTTTCTATAAGCACTTTGATATCTTAAATTATATTTTGTGGAAAAATATGTGGGGTTACAGTACCATTTTTATCTTTAACAAACATACAAATCGTAGTTTAGGCTCTCTTTCCCTTCTGCCTACTTCCACCTTCATTTCCCTGCACACAGAGGAAAAAATGATTACATATGTAAATGATGGCAGGTGGTACAATATACCTGATCTGTCACCAAAGGTTCAAAGGCTTTGCCCCAACATGCCCACTTAGCCCAACTCACCCTCTGCACTAGCCCAATTCGACTCGCCCCAACACACATGTACACCTACACACATGGCGGGAAATTAAGTCAGCCATGACCATCTGTGTTCCCGGCCTGTGGACCACTTGAAACTTGAAGACTTTAAGTGCCAAAGATGCATTGGTATCCTTCATGTAGTAAAGCCTCTGGAGCGGGGCATGATTCGATCAGAGAGTAAAAGCTCTGCCCAGGAGGAAGCAGCGGAGGGTGAGAACCACGCTTTTCATGGCCATGCAATCTTTTGCTTTGTTGCTGTACATTTGCTTTCACCCTGAGATTACAGATTTTGATATAATTTAGGTAGGAACGTGTCGGGGGCCACAAATTGAGACTAGGGTGGACATGGGATACATCTCTTTCCGCCTCTGTACGCGCTTATCACCTCATAGTGGTCCCAATGGCCTGTGACTATATAGCAATTTAAAATGGGAGAACCAAGCAGAGGCTTGCAAAACCTCTGGTTCTGCAAACAACGGAGACTCTAGTAGCCTAGCATCATCGGGAACAAATTTACAAATAAAGTGTGTGATTAAATCTAAAGTGTGTAATTAAAT
>JAOUQT010062043.1:0-10502 GCA_025769995.1 Xyliphius kryptos
TCCGGTTTCTTCCCGCATTCCAAAGATATGCATGATAAATTGCCCATTAGTGTGTGAGTGTGTGTGATTGTGTGTGCCCTATGATGGATTGGTGCCCTGTCTAGGGTTGTTCCTGCCCTTGCCGGGTGGGCTTCCGGGTATAGAAAATTAATGAAAGAATGCACTTATGCATAGACTAAAACCTCTGCTGTTTGAGATGAAAGCATGGGGTGAAGACAAGAAATGTTACAAAGGTTGAAGTAAGCAGACTTTGTGATAGAGCTGATATAGTTCTGAAAAGATAGGAGAAAGTTAAATGTAACACCAAGGTTCAGAGCAGTTAGTTGCAGGAAAAACAGAGGTATTTCCAATGAGAAGTACAGGGCAGTAGAAAGAAGACTGTAGACGTTTGGAATTTAGCCCGTGATTGTAGAAATTTCCACCAAGGGGAAAAATGTGTAAGATATATATAGGCACACCCTGACATATGGATGCATTTTTTTTTCAAACCTGGAACTCTAGCTGGACAAAATGTTACCTGTCAGAGAGGTATGATTTAAAAAGTGCTAGTGCCAGGCCAGAAAGACCAATTTTGGACAGAAGAATGTTGTGATTTATTTGATCAAATTTGACAAAGACATCGAGAAGTAGTAAAATATAGACCAGACAAACAAAAGGAGGTCATTTAGAACACAGAGCAGTGCAGTCTCTGTACTATGAAATGGATGGAAGCCAGATTGAAAATCTTTAATCAGATGATTTAAATTTAAGAAATTAATCAGCTGGGATGCCATGACTAATTTCTACGATCTTGGAAATAAATGGTATGTTTGAAACAGGTTACTGAGATCAATGATATCGCGATCAGGCTTCTTGATAATGAGAGTGACTGCAGCAAGTTTTCATGAGGAATATAGACAGCAGAAAGTGATAAGTTGACCTTGTGAGAGATAGGGGCAGCAAAAGCAGCCACAAAGGACTAAAGGAGGAAGGTAAGAATTAGATCTAGACGTGCGGATGTTGTAGACTTTGACTTACAGTTAAAAAGAAAGAAATATGGCTTAAACCAGACATTAGACAAAGGTGCGATAAGGGAAATGGAGGCGCACCCTAAAGCCCCTTATAGATAGTTAAGTTAGCTGACTAACTAAAAAAGTTAGGAAAGGCTTCACAAATTAATGTACATTTTGGACAGAATTAGTCAGGTTAAATGGTCATATCTGTAATTATTATGATGCAAGTTAAATACAAGATATATTGCTGTCTACACTCTTGTTGCATAAAAGATAAGAAAGACTAAGAAATGATCATTTGCTACATTGCCCACTTACATTTTCAGGCTTCTTTACATAATAAATATGCTTCATGGTCATAGACTAAAAGTTGCTGGTAAGCAAGCCATTTTACAGGTTATTAAAAGTTAACAGGTTATCTATTTTGGAAATATGGAGTAACTTTCCTGTCATTGAAATGTTTAATTTACATATAATTTCAACCATGATGGATTTGAACAATGACAAATATTGTGACAATTAACAATAACAAATGCACAATATCAGCATGTAAATATACTCATTTAGAAGATCATATGAAGATCTGGTAAACTACAGTCATTATATTCATATGAAGATAACTTGTAAAAGTTATCTGAGCACCACTTTTATGCTCTCCTTGTAGGAGTACTCCAGTGAGCGTCTGAAGAAAACCAATGAGCTATTGCGTGGCATCAAGCTACTGAAGCTCTACTCGTGGGAGCACATCTTCTGTTCCAGTGTGGAGGAGACCAGGCAAAAAGAGTTGACCAGTCTGCAGGCCTTTGCTCTCTACACCTCTATATCAAGTGAGAAAATGCATTTTCTACCGTAAATCCTACACATGTGCAGGTGAAATGGTAAACACTGTTCTCACTCACATTTTCTTATTTTTTCAGTATTCATGAATGCTGCAATACCAATTGCAGCAGTTCTAACTGTAAGTATAACTTGATGGACTGTACAAAACCCCCGCAAAATATGAAATGCATTTACTTTGATGTTTAGTATTGGTTTCTGGCAAGCCATAACACTAATAAACAAATATAACATGTGATAGAGTATATATTATAAATATAAAATATTACATATGATAAGTATTGGTATCAATGGTATATACAATATAAGGGGAACAAAACCCCCTAGGTACAAGAATTATACAGCATTCTGAGGTGTGGATGTGTGTGCGCATATCTTACAGACATTTGTGGTCCATGTGCACCTGTCTGATGAGGCTGATCTATCCCCAGCTGTAGCTTTTGCCTCGCTCTCCCTTTTCCATATCCTGGTTTCGCCTCTCTTTCTTCTGTCAAGTGTGGTTCGCTCTACAGTCAAAGCTCTTGTCAGGTTTGTAACTGATTAGTCCACAACCATGTTGAGTTTCAAGAAGTAAGTTTGGTAATATATGCTTCCTGAAATAATATATGTGATTAAAATGATTTGGCATTAAAAGATTTACTTTATGATAGATGTACCTAGTCATTCAAGAATGATATGCTGGAAATATTTGCCTCTATACACAAAAAAAAATAAACTTGATAATCAATAATGACATGTAATCAATATTCTAGCATTATTTAGCAAAGCTAGCATAATAAATAGTTCTGAAGCACTGGATGTACAGTTTAGATTGAGAGAAGGTTATACTGGAATAAACTGGTCATGCTATTTTGAAATGGTCCAAAAATTATTTCTGCTTATTAGAGTGCTACAGATGCATGACGATTTCATGTATAACCTCATGTTTAATGTTTATTTAACTTGTTAACTTCCAGCCTTCATAGATGATCTCATGCAGAGAACAAGCTTATATCCATACACACATTTATACACAGTACACAAGTCACAGATCATTTGGCAGCCTCACCAGACAGGCATGCCTTTGGACTGTGGGTGGAAAATGAATCACCAGGAGGAAACTTACGTGAACAGGGGAAGAACTGACAAATTCCACACAGATCCCACTCGGGGATCAAACCTGGATCCTTCTTGCTGTGAGACAACAGAACTACCCACTGCATCATGGTGCTGCCTCACATAAACCTCAAAAAAACAGAAGAACATGATTAGACCATATATGTTATACTGTATTTGTAGCCTGCAGTTCTGTTTGGATAAAAGAGAAACAATGGTGCATGTGTCACCAGTTAACATAAAGAATAGTTTATGGAACTTATAACTGAAGGAGAGGTTTTAACCAGACTTATTTTTAATAATAGAATAATAAATTGTGCTATTCAACTTTTCACAAATGGGTCTACCTAAGGGCACGCAGGGAAACTAAATTCAAGTATGATAAATACATCAAAAGAATGTAAGCATAATTTTTAAGCAATTATTTTTATTATGTCAGAGATGCCACTGTGATTTTCTGTTGAGTAACTAATTGTCCTTATTTTCTAAATGACTCAGATGTTGCAACATCAACTATTTAACAATGCTTGTTTTTATTAGTGTGCAGAAGCTGAGTGAGTTCTTCTCCACTGATGAGATCGGAGAAGAGCAAGAGGCCAAAGCCAGCATTCCAGCCATCTCAACTAACCACAACAACTACCAAGCCCTGGTAAGGAGTCACTTTGTTTCATTTGGTTTTTCCTAGCTGTAGACATAGTGTGACTAAATGCAGTGTTCGTGTTCATAGCCACTGAAAGTTGTGAACCGTAAGCGTCCAGTAAGAGATGAGTGGAACAGCTTTGGGTTACAGAATGAGCAGACCATAGAAACAACTGCAGTGGAAGATAAAGATATCTGCATAAAAGTAAGCAATGATTTGTTTTAGACTAACATTCATTAAAATATGCAATTCGTTTCACATAGATGTGTTAATTTTATTTTCAGAAATAACTGTATTTGAATATCCAATAAATTTCTATTTTCTAATCAGCACTTCAAGTGATGATAGACATTTTACCCGATTTTAATACATGCTGTCTATGGTATTTATTCAGAAATGAGAGTAAAGTAAATATAATATGCATAATCATGTGGCTTAAAGGAAGATGGAAGTCATATAAGCAGCTGCCAATGTGAACCTGTAACACACATACTGTATCATAATTAAATGAGGAAATTGGTTATGTTGATTTTTTATCACTTGGGCTTCTTTCCATAAAGCAACAATGTATAACAGCACAAAATAGGCCTAGTGAATACGTAATATTTTTGTTACAAACATGGCAGACATTGCAGGTCAAGACTAGCTTAATGGATGGGCAGAGGTTCGATCACTGGTTCGATCCCTACTGCAGGCAAGTCATGGCTGAAGTGCTGTTAACTGTGGCACCCAATCCCTAAGTGCTCTCTGTGTGCCTCCATAAAGAGTTCTAAGTGCACCCCTGGATAGATTAAATGCAGAGAAAGAATTTCCCTGTGGGGATCCATTTTTATTATTATTTTATGGGGCATTATTTCCTAAACATAGAACTGTGTAGATTGCCTTTAATATCACAAACCTAATTTTAAATACAATTTTAAATGTTATAGCATATGACAACACTGCAATGGTTATATGTCTAGGTCATAAAGTATGTACAGAAAATGCCTAATCATTAATAACGTTACAGGAATACTATATATATATATTATACAAGGTGCTACACATACAGTCTGACCTTTGCATAAAACATTACATAGGTACATTGAGGCTAAGAGCAATTTGTTGTGTGACAATTTTGGCCAGATCAACAATGGATATTTCAGCTGGACCGAGGGAGCACCCACCCTTTCCAACATAAACATCAATATTCCATTCGGTGAGTTTCCAAAAATGTCTATGTAATTGCACTGCTTCATCATGATATCGGGTAAGATGTATGTTCTCCTTACTTATTTGTGTGTGTGTGTGTTTGTGTGTGTATCTGTGTGTTTGTGTATGTGCGCACTTACACTTATGTATGTGCGTGCATGGGGAGGGGTGGGTGGATGTGTGTACATTGGTGTATACATGTACACTTGTGTGGGTGTCTGTGGGTGTGTGTTTCCCATTAGGTCAGCTGACTATGATAGTAGGTCAAGTGGGCTGTGGAAAATCTTCTCTACTACTGGCTGCACTGGGGGAGATGCAAAGAATCTCTGGCACTGTGACATGGAACAGGTGCTTATGCAGCACATCACAAGTGTCATAAACAAGTGTCAGCAGCAAATTGACATTTATTCAACCCCTTTGGCTATATTTGTTAACTAAACCAACTGAATACCATTTTCCTCCCTCACATAACATTCCGCTTAATCAACATGGGGTCATGGGCGAGCCAGTGTCCACCCAACAGCAGGGCACCAGTCCATCATGGGGCACACAGTCAAACACATTCACACACTAAGGGCTAATTTACATGCATGTTTTTGGAATGCGGTAGGAAACTGGAGCACCCAAAGAAAACCTGTGCAAACATGTGGAGAACTCCACACAGAAATTTCCCAAGTCATCCCACCTGGGGATTAAACCTTCTTGCTCTGAGGCGACAGCACTACACACTATGCCACTGTGCTGACTCTATTGCAGTTTTATAACAGTGTCAGTAATTGCACTGGATAGCGTTTGTATTATCAATTATTCTGATTCTGAAAACTTATGGGTGTATCTCTGTGTTTGGATAGGAAAGTCCGTTTTAATAACACAGAAGCCGAATGGTCTGAATGTAGACAGAGGAATATTTTTTACATTTATATTTATAATAAAAAGCTTTTCGTAATGTGAAAACACACAAACAACACATTGCATTTATCATCATGATTTCCATCTGTTTACAAATGTTTTCTGCCAATGCCTGCCCTTATTTTGTTTGGATTCAAGTATTTGTATTTTTTTTTGATGATGCAAATTCAAGCTCTATTGCTTTTTTAATTTTGAATAATAGCCATGATCTTCCATTTTTTTTAATGTAGTTTCTCTGTCTCATTAATCAGCAACAGCAGCCACTGATTCCTCTTCTTGTTCTTGTAAAGTTGAAACTTAATTATAAAATAAGAAACACAAACACAACACAAACACAAACACACATTCCGTACTACTGTAGAGAAAAGCAACACATCGTAAGATGACAAAATATAACAATTCCTACTTACATGTTAATAAAAACTAAAAAAACACAACTACAAATATGATATTTATGTTAAGAGGTCCACCTAAATAATACCTCTGCACCTGTAAAAGAAAGGATTGCCATTTGTCTTAACCTTGCAAATGTTTTGTTTGAGTGAAGCTTTATTAGGACTGAAAGGGTGACTTCATATACACTATATTTCCAAAAGTATTTGCTTACCCATCTAAATTATAGGAATCGGGTGTCCCAATCACTTCCGTGGCCACAGGTGTATGAATGCTTCAGCATACAAAGACATTTTGGACAATTCCATGCGCCATGATTTTTTGGGAACAGTTTGGATCTGACCTCTTTCCTCTTCTAACATGACTGTGCACCAGTGCACAAAGCAAGGTCTATAAAGACATGGATGAGCAGAGTCTGGTGTGGATGAACTTAACCCGATAGAACATCTTTGGGATTAGCCAGAGGCTGAGAGCCAGGCCTTCTCGTCCTACATCAGTGTGTGACCTCACGAATGCGCTTCTGGAAAAATGGTCAGAATTTCTATAAGCGCACGCCTTAGCTGCAGGGGTGGACTGACGTCATATTAAACCCTATGGATTAGCTCATATGTAAGTCAAGGCAGGTGAGTGAATACTTTTGGAAATAGTGTAACTTAAAATGTGCAAAGCTCTAAGTAATTAAAAACCTAGAATCAACGGCTCTGTTCCCCAGAGAGAGTAGGGTTTATTCTTTCAGTTTATGCAGAGAAAGTCATTTCAGTTTTTTCTGTGTTTTCACTGTGCAATTAGAAATTGTGTAAGCTTTGTTTAAAGTTCATGGGCACAATTTCTTTTATATCTTTTAAATGTGAGTGTAGTCCTGACCTTTATTTTTTGACATTTTATTTCACACAGCTGGGCAAAAGTTAATATGTTTATGCTGCAAAAGTAATATAGTGTGAACATATAAAAATGTTGTATAATACAACTGTAAATAGAAAAAAACACAAATATCTAATCAGCCAATTATATGGCTGCAACTACATGTATTTAGGTATGTACACGTCATGAAGATGACTTGCTGAAATGCAAACTAAGCATCAAAATGAGGAAGATATTTGAGATATTTAAGTGACTTTTAACATGGCATGTTTGTTGGTACCAGATGGGCCTGGTCTGAGTATTTCAGAAACTACTAATCTACTGGAGTTTTTACACACAACCATCTCTAGGGTTTTTCAGAGAATGGTCAGAAAAGTAGAAAATATCCAGTGAGCGGCATTTGTGTGAATGAAAATGCCTTGTAGATGTGAGAGGTCAGAAGGAAATGGACAATCTGGTTCAAGTTGATTGAAAGGCAACAGTAACTCAATTAACCACTCATTACAAACAAGGAAACCATTAAAAGGGGTTGCTTAGTCTGCTTATCCTTATCCCACAGAGCACATTAGTGCAGCCAACCATCGCAAAGAGATGATGGCATATTACACATACAATACACACATTACACTCTAACAGTCTTATTGCCCACATTCTGTTTAATAGAAGATTAGACATTTCTATTAAAAGGGCACTGTGGTCCTAGACATAGTTTAAACTGCATTACATCTTGATTACACCTGGTCTTTAAGAAAGCTTTTCTCACATTATTAGGAACACCTTCACTCAGGCATGACAGAATGTGATTATTAATAATGGGCAGCTAAAATGTTTTGTTGTCTCATTACAGTATTCCAACACTGGATTCAGAAGGAGATGAAAGGTACAGACTCTGCATTTACTATCTAGAATATACTGTACATACTGTATGTATGTGATGAGTGTTACCTAAATGCTTGTGTTTTTGTTTGTTTTCTGGCAAATAGTTTTAATTCCTGTTGAAATATTATGTAGTATCACTGCAGCATTTTTTCCTTGTTTGTGTAAGGGAGGTGGTAATATTTTCTTTGTGTGATTGTCTCTTCTGGCGTTTGTAATAATCTGACAAACCCAATATCTAGTCGCATGTACAAAGTGTGTGTGCTCTGCAGCAGTCTTACAGATCCTCTTCTCCTGTCTTTTTTACACTACTCAATATGTTTTTTCGATGGGAAGTGGATAATTTGTATAATTGTTTCCTAAATTATTTTGTCCTCAGACATACAGTGCGTGTGGAATACCTTTAGCATCTTTATTCGGACATTTTGTAATTGTTGAAAGCCGCAGGATTTTCTAATACATTTTCATATTTTTGATCATGATCTACTTCTAATCTGCCCTTTAGCACAGATATTATAATGCTTATGTATTGTCCTTAAGTACTTAAGATATGAAGTGTGAGAAGTATGAGTTGTTAAATGAATTGCCAGAGCTTTGAAAATAGAACACTATCTTCTTCTATGTCATTTCATCTACAGTCTCCTAAGCGGAGACTGTTCTCTGCCTCTTTCAGTGTGTGCATGTTTGTGTGTTCGTGTCTCTTCCTTAAATGTGCACATTTTGCCTTTGTTTGAATCAAGGACAGACTTACTAAACACTTGAATTTTCTTTATTGTTAGTGACTATCAATTATCAGGACCTTTACACAGTTTTTATTCATCTTAAATTTACTGAGCTTTCCTTTAGTAAAGGGAATAAAGGTATTTGTGTGTGTGTGTGTGTGTGTGTGTGTGTGTGCGCGCGTGTGTTTGTGTTCTCAGTCCAGATGCATCTGGCGATGAAGAATTCCGGTATGTATGTATACATAAACTGTCAATAAAAAACCCCTAAGACATGTACAAATAAGTACATGAGTCAAATATTTAGAACTGAAATATATTTTTATTTTATTTTTGTCATTGTTATTTGATTATACATTTCTCTGTTTTTGTCTTTGAATCTGTTTCCGTTAAAGGAAAAGAGGTGCTGTTGCATACGCTTCCCAGAAGCCCTGGCTTCTTAATGCCTCTGTGGTAGAAAACATCACGTTTGAGATGCCTCTAATCAAACAAAGGTATGCACATCTTACATTATTCTCTTCTGACAGTAAGTCCTTTTAAATTTTCCCATTGTACTAATGAAAGCTATTATTTAATCCTCCTTAGGGTCTCCGTTACACATTTAATAGTTAAAAACCTAGACTATACAACAAAAATGGATGCTGGCTGCAGTTAAACCCCAAATCATTTGATTTAATTTAAGCAGCCATTATTTGGTCCCTCTACAGAAATAATGAAATTAGTCTATAAGAAGGCAGCAATGCAAAACTGCATGCTATTAACTCCCAAAAACTTAAAGAGGAAGACATGAAGAAATGTTTTCTAGGTTGTATTAAAGGAAGCTTGCGCCTGCCCTTTGTTCTGTCGATTTGAGACCTTTTTTGTGCTTGTCTGTGAATCCAAATTGGTACACCATATGTTACTGTTTATCCATCTGGTTTTATCTTTTCAGAGCGATAAATGCCATTTACAAAATAGACTCATTCATGTTTATTATGGTGCTGTGACCAGCCTTTTTAATGGACTCGTTCATAGGACATTAAGCAGCTTCCAGCTTCATGTTACTATGGCGCAATTATGCTTAAAAAAACAGTGTTTACCATGTCCTCCCTACGTTCGATTATCCTCTTATCCTCTTAGTTTTTCAGTATAGCTCACTCTGATTCATTCCTAATCTTAATCATATCTGTAAAGTGCTTTAACAATCATGTTTTAAACATACCTCCCCCTTCACTTCCCTCTCCCTTTTACTTTGTGTAAATATGCTGTCCTGTGTGAATACATGAAAGAAATATTATACCATATCAGAACATTTAAATATGCTTAAAAGCAGTAATAAAAATACTACTCATCAATCAAAAAAATCATGTGCTGTTTTGCTTTTGAACAGCCACGCTGAGTGTGCCACTTTTAAGCAAATTACAGTGTCTCCCCCCACACGCTTCCCCTGTACCTACTAATGTTTTGCACTGTGTGTATTTATTGTTCCGTACTGTTTGTATTTATTGTTCTGTACTGTTTGTGTTTATTGGGCGACACTGTGGCGCAGTAGATAGTGCTGTTGCCTCACAGCAAGAGGACCCGGGTTTTTTAAACCCACGGATGGGGCGACCTGGGAATTTTTGTGTGGAGTTTGCATGTTCTCCCCGTGTTTGCGTTGGTTTTTTTTCGGGTGCTCCAGGTTCCTCCCACAGTCCAAAACATGAACGTTAGGTAAATTAGAAATGCTAAATTGTCATTCTAGGTGAATTGGAGAAGCTTAATTGTCCGGTCCTAAGCCCAACAGGGTAAGGGTTGCGTCAGGAAGAGCATCCGGCATAAAACATGTGCCAGATCCTAAGGCGAGGGACTCGCTGTGGCGACCCCTGGTGACAGGGAAAAAGCCAAAAGAGGAAAAAAAAAACTGTTTGTATTTATTGTTCTGTATTGTTCATATTTATTGTTTGTACTGTCGTGTATTTATTGTTTGTACTGTCGTGTATTTATTGTTTGTACTGTCCTGTATTTATT
>JAOUQT010062063.1:0-10500 GCA_025769995.1 Xyliphius kryptos
CACATACATTGGCTCCAGCTTCCTCCCATTTATGCTTCATCTGTTTAGTTGTACTTTTTCGGTTTTCAAGACAAATGCCCTTAAGTTCTTTGTCTTGACGCCTTGAGGTCTTTCTTGGTCCACCAGTAGGCTTAGCTTTACCATTCCATGCTGTTTGTATTTGGTCCAGATCTTGGATACAGCTGACTGAACAGCCCACATCTTTAGCAACCATGCTTGAGGAGTTACCTTCTTCAAGAAGTTTCACAGTCTTCTCTTTTGTTTCAAGAGACATTTCTCTTGTTGGAGCCATAATCCTTGCCACTCCACTTCGTCCAGCAGCCCTCCAAGGTGTTATGACTGCAGGTGTTTTTAACTGCCAATCTAATCTGAGGCAGGTGTCCATTTAGGGTAAGGAAATTGACTGGTTGTGTCCTTATCTTCTACCTCCAATTTGAGTGATTCCATACTTTTTTCCCCATGCTTGCTCAAAAAGAGTAACATTTACTTTGTTTCCACAATGTTTTTTTTTTCTTTTAGTGTTTCTGAAAGCCAACAAGTTGCACTTTGGAATGACATTATTATAACCTATTATTGCATCATGTTTTTCATCTGAGTTTTTTCTACAGAATAAAATGTCTGAATGAGTGCTCATCCCAGACTGGTGATTCCATACTTTTTTCCAGTGGTTGTAAAAACAAAGCGGAACAGTGTCAGATTTTTTAAAGTATTTTTCACCAAAACCCACCAAGGAATAAAGGCATTCGCTGCCAGGATAAGCATTTTGAAGTAGATATCTTGTGGGGACCTGTGTAAAGTTTTTAGTAACATTTAATGTGGGGACCTGGTGGGGGATGGGTAGCACTTCACTTGTTATTTCAAGAGTTCTGTGCAAAAACTGCTGGAGCACATTGTGAGGACCTAGCGCCTGCCATGTACAAATGACATTAAAATGTACAGTTTCTTACCTGTTTGCACACAGATGAACTTTGCTGGGGTTGCTGGGAGCAATGGGGCGCATCATCAGAGGTACTATCCGATCCCGTTTGAGTGCCATCTGCTTCCATTCCACTTTTTGTCCCCTGCAACAGGTATCGAAATCACTTACAACCCAAAATGTTACACTCAGGATGGCATATAATAACAAAGCTGAACAGAGTCAGGTTGTTCAAAGTATTTTACACCAAAACCCACCAAGAAATAAAGACATTTACTGCCAGGAAAAGCATTTTGAAGTAGATATCTTGTGGGGACCTGTGTAAAGTTTAACAGTTAATGTGGGGACCTGGGGGGGATGGGTAGCACTTCACTTGTTAAATATAGAGTTCTGTGCACACACTGCTGGAGCACTTTGTTCATTGTGGGGACCTATATCTGCCAAGTACAAATGACAGTAAAATATACAGTTCCTTACCTGTTTGCACACAGATAAACTTTGCTGGTAGCAATGGGGCTCATCTTCAGAGCCTCTATCAAACCCAATGTGATTCCCATCTGCTTCCAGTCCACTTTTTGTCACCTACAACAATCACAACCACATTTAAATATAAGTAAAACACAGAATGGAAAGTACCTAACAGTCATGGCCAAAAGTTTTGAGAATAATACAAATATTAATTTTTACAAAGTCTACTGCTTCAGTTTTTATAATTGCAATTTGCATAAACTCCAGAATGTTATAAATAGTGATCAGCTTAACAGCAATTAATTGCAAAGTCAATATTTGCCTAGAAATTGAACTTTATCCCCCAAAACACATTTCAAATTCATTGCAGCCTTAAAAGGACCAGCTAACATCGTTTCAGTGATTGCTCCAGTAACACAGGTGTGGGTGTTGATGAGGAAAGAGCTAGAGATCAATCTGTCATGATTAAGTAAGAACGACACCACTGGACACTTTAAAAGGAGGCTGGTGCTTGGCATCATTGTTTCTCTTCTGTTAACCTGGTTATCTCTAAGGAAACATGTGCAGTCATCATTGTACTGTACAAAAATGGCCTAACAGGGAAGAGCATCGCAGCTAGAAAGATTGCACCTCAGTCAACAATCTATCAAATCATCAAGAACTTCAAGGAGAGAGGTTCCATTGTTGCCAAAAAGGCTCCAGGGCGCCCAAAAAAGACCAGCAAGCGCCAGGACCGTCTCTTAAAATTGTTTTAGCTGCAGGATCGAGCTCCCAGCAGTGCAGAGCTAGCTCAGAAGAGCAACATCTTCCAACCATCCAAGAGCAGTTTGGTGATCAACAATGCCTTTTCCAGCATGATTAAGCACCTTGCCATAGGTGCAAAGGTAACACTACATGGCTTAGGGAGATTTTGGGTCCATGGCCTGGAAACTCCCCAGATCTTAATCCCATTGAGATCTGTGGTCAATTATCAAGAGACAGGTGGACAAACAAAAATCTACATATTCTGACAAATTGCAAGCCTTGATTGTGCAAGAATGGACTGCTATCAGTCAGGATTTGGACCAGAAGTTGATTGAGAGCAGGCCAGGGAGAATTGCAGAGGTCCTGAAGAAGAAGGGTCAACACTGCAAATATTGACTTGCTGCATTAACCCATTCTAACTGTCAATAAAAGCTTTTGTTACTCATCTCATAATATGATTGCAATTATATTTCTGTATGTGATAAAAACATCTGACAAACACACATAAAAACCAGAGGGCAGCAGATCATGTCAAAATATATTTGTGTCATTCTTAGTCACGATGATCAGAATAGTATTTAGAATTGTGTGAATTTTCATATTGAAATAAAAAACATTTACTGTCATTTTATAATGAAACTTTGGATTTTTTTTAAGCATTATAGTAAAATCAATGAAAGATACATTTTTTTTTTATTATTACCAAAGGAAGTTATGAAATTCATAACACAAAGTTATATAACAATAAAAAAAAATCATGATTCCAATTGTAAGTTATGAAAGGTAGTAAGATTTAGACACATTCTTATTGGCTTTATGCTCAAAAAAATATATAGATCACTGCAAATGTAAAAAGTTTTATGTATCTGTTGTAAAGAAGGCCATGGGAAAACAGTATTTTACTTTCCCAGTCAAAAATGTATCTTCCAAACTGAAATTAGAGCGTCATTAAGGTGCTTGGATAGCCTTTATGTTTATGGTGTAAGACCCTGTTTAAAAAAAGCATTCTCCATAGAAGGGCTCTCCCATAAAGCCCATATTGAGTCACTGTAAAGCTAAACGACACAATCAATACTCAAGCAAAGGGAAGTCAGTGAAGAAATCAATACTTATCTGAGGGAGAAATATGTTTCTGCCAAATCTGTCACAGGCCTGAAGAAAGTGCTGTCACTCTTGTAAAGTCCCATAAATTGTTCAGTTTGATTTAAGAGAAATATGTAGAACTAAATGCTATATTGGTACAGTATATATATTTTATGTGTCCATGTGGATGTGGTAGCTCAGTGGTTAGAGTGTTGGGCTTTCAATCAGAAGGTCGTGGGTTCAAATCCCAGGTCCACTGTAATTGCCAATGTTAATAGGCCCTTAGCTCTATTACCATGTCTTTGTTTGATAACCTAATATCTCATAGGTGAGTAATTATCTTATAGTGAATAAACCACAGGAAAGATATTATTAGGCACAAGGCGCAAGCGGAGTGTTGCCTGAAGGCAAAATCACTAACGCTCTCATCTTCCAAAACATAATCCAGGTAGTTTTTTAAAATGAACCCTACCCGCAAGTAAAAGTTTTTCAGTTTCTTTAACAACCAAATACTGCCATCTAATGGACAAATTAAAGATCATAGTTTATGAAAAATTCGGAAAAACAACATACTTTACATCGCGCACCATATATGTAAAGAAGTCAGAGGTGTGGGTTATTGTTAATAATGTCACGGCTATACAAGCGGCTCAGCCAATCAAATTTAAGGACCAGAACTACAAGTTTTCTCAAATACCTTAATGTAGGTCAATTTATATTGGCTTTGTGTACCGTGAAAATGATCATATCATTATGAAAGGAAATCCACACAAATCTAATGGGATCCAGTCATTAGGTATATTTTGCTGTGATAGTAATTCTTCCTCCCCCTGCTTTACCTAAATATTGTATATCTATTTTGGTTTCAACTTATTGACCATTACTTGTTTAAATTTACAATTGTTTTTCTTTGCTTGAGACCTATATGCTTATTCCTTGCACGTTTTATGTCACAGCTTTTTTTTTTTTCCTTCTTCTTCTATACCAGAAGCCGTGCCAGCTAAAATACTATTGTTACTTTATTTACCCTGTAGTTCACCCAGCAGCATAAATGCTTTCTTGCTACCTTCAGGGATATCTCCCTAATTGCGGTGTTAGTCTGCATCTTTCAGGTTTTTTGGTCATACAATTTTATCTCCTAATTGTCTTAAATAGACAATTGGTCATGGTTGAAAACATTCAAATGTCAAATGTTTTTAATGATTTTATTTTATTTTTATGACAACAATAATAATAATTTTTCTTACTATTATTATTATTATCATTATTATTATTATTATTATTATTATTATTACGCCTTCTTCCCGAGTACCTACAAAGCTGAAAGTTGGCATCATGATTCCATATCATGTCCTTGGAAAAACTAAGTACTGAATAAATAATTATTAGTATTTCCACTCATTGTGTAAATGTGGCTTAGTAGATATTTAAAACTGCATTGTTATTAGCATGGACATGTTGACAAATTCTAAGTGTGAAACTAACTAATTTAGTGGGTCTAATAATCCTACTTATAAAATGCCATACTTTTCTTTAGTGTGGTCAAATAATGAACGATTTACACAAATTAAATTGGTAAGAGCTAAACAGATGATGCTTGAACATGATGCTGGTCAAGTATTAGATCAAAACAATAGCAGAGTGCCATAATAATGTTCAGAAAATAAATTTTAACAAGCTAATAAATGTGCAATAAACATTCCTTTTTAATTCTACACAAAACAATTAATCAAAATCAATGTCTTCTGAACTGTGAGTGGTGCTGTTTTCTATGAAATAAAAGAAAATCCATGGACAGAACTGCTCATTAATCTGTGTTTAACAATTCAAAGCAAGTAACATAAATCATGTTCCTGTGCTGATTAAACAGATTACTTTTAGACACTATTTTATCTCTTAATCCCCCATATTTGTCATTCAGTCATGCATGTGGCAGTCTTAATGAGGACATGCCATGAAAGCATTGAAAAAGAGTGTGATTGAAACTCCCCACAATCACTACAACATTAAACTTAAAGCACATATACAAGTAAATTGGCTTGATCAATATAGTACATCATACTGTATATTTTTTTCAATTAAAAGATTTTTGACAGTTTTGCAGTGTTTGACTAAAATTACAATCTTAACAATCTAATCGAAGCAACAATTTCATCTTATAAAACAATAAATCTGAAGTTTCTCCTTCTCAGCTGGGCATAGCAAATGGGGGAGCCTAGGAATCATTTCTGTGAATGGAATTTCTCCCTACGTGGTTGTGTTTTTTTTTTTAAGCACTAGAAGCTAAGCTGGCAGAGCTGCAGTTGTACTTGACACCAATGATTCTGCACAAAGCATATTAATACTCATTTCACAGAGCTCTCGGCTCTGGGTAATTGCACTGAGTGTCATATCTATAGTTCACAGTACAATTCGTGGCTTGCTGCTACTGAAGAGGCAGAGGGGAGAAGTAAAAGAAGTAGGTGGTAGAAGTCTAATTCGAGCATGGTCAGCGCAACTGGGGTTGGGTCATGTTTGAATAAAGCGTGCACAATTTCGAAAAAGGTATGCTGATGTATTTTTTATTTTTTTATTTTGGTTTAAGTTATTGGGTGCAAATGCTGTTTGAGGCATTATGTGCTGTGTTAGTGGGACTGGTACATGCCTTACGGTGGTAGTGTATAGAAATCAATAGTTGTATTAAAAAAATCCCGAGTGTCATGTTTTTAAATAGTTTTTTAATACCCCCCTCTGGCACTTACATTCCTAATCAACATCATAAGACCAGTTAAAAAAATGCAAGAATTTGTAGTATTGGATCTTAAGAAAGTTCTAAGTAAAGCTTTACAATGCTTAAAGAAGAAATCGGTGCAAGAGACAAAAAGTTTTGAGCAGCCAATTTTTTAAAACCTGAATTTACACCTAAACTGATCAAAAGTGTAATATCATAGCTGTTAAAAGCCAAAATATATGCATAGATTGGTATTCCATGTCACTTTCTGTCTGTTATTTACACTGTCAAAATCTCCTGAGGCAAAAGCAAAAAAGCTTACTGACTTTAAACATGGTAGGATTGTTGAGCTGCATAAACTAGGCCTTTCACAATGGGCCATTGCTGCTGAGGCTGGACACAGTGAGATAGTCATTTTGCATTTTTATTGTGATCCTGAGGGTTATGAAAGAAGTCAAGTGGTAAACCCAAAGAAATTTCGAGCACTGAGCCGCAGGATCCGATTGGATGGCTGAGCCTCTACCCGAATTAAAGCTATTATTGATGCTGACTGCAACCCAATAACCATCAGTCGACATATGCGAGGGAAATGCTTCAGAAACAAAAATGTCACTGCCACAAAATTAACTGTTTGGACTTCGCAAGGGCGCACCAAACATGGGACATTGAAGGTGGAAGAAAGTTGTATTCTCTGATGAGAGAAGGGGGAGGGGGGGGGTATTATTTGAACATCAGTTCCAGACAGTGGATGCTCTTCATGAAGCCATCTTCAACACTTGGAGCAATGGTCCCACTAGCCTCCTGAAAACACTTGCATCAAGCAAACATTGTTTGCAGTGATTGACAAACATGATGGCTCTACTAAATGTGTACTTTTTTACACTTTGATTTCTGTCTTCATTTTTTTTTTTTTTTAGCAATGGTTTTAAACTTTTAATTAGTTTATGTATGTTGTGCCAATTTCTTCTTTTAGTATTGTGAAGCTCTACTTAGAAACTTCTTAAGATCCAATAGTGCAAATTTAGCAATTTTTTAACTGGTTTTGATCTGGAGAGTATTGTTATAGTGCATGGCTTTTATGGATTCTTATGTATCTTTTATGTATCCTTAGCTAGCTTTTGTAGCATCTTTTATTTTTTGACCAAGCACTCTATCGCAAATGGCATTGGGAGACGGAAGTAGCACATGTCACCACCACTCTGCTTAAACATTTGGTGCAATGGCTGCTTGAGATGGTGGGCAGTGAAATATGGTGCATCCAATGCTAAAGTAGTTCAAGGTTAGCTGTCGTAATTTGACACACAAAAAAAATCCTTTACCTGCATTATGGCAGCAAATTGTTTTGTAACATGCAGAGGCAGAAACAGACAGGCACTCAATTGTTGATAAGATGCTTGGTATGCATGTAGATAAACCATGCAATACTTTGCCCTGAATGTGAAGTACCATAAATTGTCTGTCCAATTGTGAAACCAGCTGGAGATGATTAGTGTACTGCTCCACCGTGTGACACCTATTCTCACACTTTAGTATTGTTTCCAATCTGGAGAATAAATTTTGATTGTGGCATAAAGCAGACTCTGACATTGATGAATATACCAACTCTTTCATTATTTTAATCAAACACTGTCCTTAAAATTCTTTCCAAACCAGAACACCTTGCTGAAAATTTAAATTTGTGCCTCTGCACACATTCCAGAGTTTAAGAAAGTCAAGTAAAACCTGCTAAGATCCATCAGGTCTGCCAGAAAACAGTACACCTGACTGAAGAACTTGAACCAAAGGCTAAACCTTCAGGAGCTGAACATCTACTGCTGCATTTGGTATCTGAACATCCTGTTTGGGAGAATTTAGTCAGTCTGGCTTAAAAGAACTCCAAGACCACCACACTAAACACTTAGGCCCCCAGGGTTCACTGCAGTTTAAATTGTTGTAAATCGCACGACTGTGGTGGGTCTTGTCAGAATGAATGACGAGTCAGCACATACAGAAGAACTGAAATGGCTAATGGACAGGAGGAAAACAAATGGCCTTCTGAAATGTACAACCAATTATTTAAATTTGTCTACATTCAGAGACAAAACACAATGTCTTTACTCTCCACTTTTTACTCCCAAGATCAACAAATCCTTTGACACCCACCTGGTCCCTTAACACCAGCTTCATAGCCAAGAAGGACCAGCAACGTCTGTAATTCTTGCAAAGGCTGAGGCATGTCTAATTAAATATTAAATATCCTACAGAGGAACCATCAAGAGTATGTTGAGCAGCTAAATCAATACCCGCTTTTAAAAGTGCATGGTCCCTAAATGCAAGTCCCTGCAGAGGATACTAAGGAAAGCTTAGTGGATCTCTTGGTGTCTCTCTTCCATCCATTACAAAATTTACACCGCAGGCTGCATCTGACACTGCTTCCTATGCACACTTCAAACAGGGTGGTAATAGGTTTTGCCCCAAATAAAGGAACCTTCAGCAACCAATACAGACAGGACAGCAGAGAAGAGACCAGGCATACAATAGTTAAATGCAAGGGTCACACATAAGCATGGCAGCATAATAATGTGACAAACCCAGCTCAGCATGACCATTTAACAGTCTGCAGGTGCGCCTTTTTAAAACTGATTAGTGCAGTGTCGTCTGGGAAACGTTGTCTTCTCACAAGAATGCCATGCGTGACCCATATGTTGCTAAGTGACCCTAGTGACCTTGACCCTTTCGGTTTATTTGTATCAACTCTAAGTATTCTGATTTAGCTTAAAAAAAGTTTAATTTAACAGCAAAACATGTCCCTAGCAAGGAATATGTCACTGTTTTAAAACTGCCATAAAAATAACAGTTTGTGCTTCAATTTGGGACAAAGTTCTTAGGCACAAATAAATACTCCAAATGGACAAACACATCCAAATTTTTTAAGTTATGGCAGAAAGGCCTAAAAAAAAAAAAACTAAGGCCATCACAAAGCTCTGAGATTAATTCTTTGAAAAATTATGATAGTATGAGTGATTATGTCTTTAAAACAAATTATTTCAGAAGAAAAAGGACAGCATTCCAGTAAGCTAAATGTCTTTGACCAAAGACAAACAGTAACATTGTTAGAAATCAGCAGCATTACTTTTACCTATTATCACGTATAGTATGTAAGTTTCTATGCCACTGGGGATAAAAAAAGATAAATCTGAAATAAATATAGTCTCTATTATTCTGACATTTCACTGTATAAAAAAAATTAAAATATTTTTTATTTAAAAAAGGAAATACTTTGTTGGGCAGTTTAGAAGCCTTAAGTTTAAATTAATTTGGAGATGTACATTAATGTGCTGGTGAGCTAACGCAAAAGCAATTTATTTTCTCTGCTTTATTTTGTATATACTTCTCTATAACACTTGTTTTTTTTTGTCTTGCTCAAATTTGGCATTAGACTCATGTTCAAGTGTGAACATGAATATTTTCATGATTTTTTTCCCCCCTATTTCTAAAAATAAAATGAGTTTATGATTTTAACTAATGGTACAAACATCTATATTTATACTAATACTAACTCTTTATTTTACACTACTTGTGTAATGTTCATTATTGTTAATAAACCATAGGGTAAGAGGTGTTATTAGGTACCTCTTTCCCGTTGTTTGTGCACAATAATGCACAACCTCGAGTAACTTATCGCTATTATAAAAAGGTTATCAACACACTATAATAAAAAACAAAGTTTGATTCATAAATACATTGACTGAAAGCAAAAATTCCTAATAAATTCACATTTTACAACATAATACAGTCATAATAAACACTTTTTTTTTTAAGTAAAACCTGACGCAAGTGAAAGATTACCAGTTTCTTCAACAATCAAATTACAGAACGCAGTTCATGAAAAAGTTTGGGAGAACATTATATTTTATACTGCGCATTTATACGCATGTGAAGCAGTCAGAATTATTTTAAATAATGTTACTGCTAGACAAGTTGCTCAGCCAATCAGTAAATAATAAAGTTTATTGCACCCTTAAAAGATTTTACTGTTTTGTAATAAATTTGGGTTGTCGAATACTGATTGATTGCATGAAAATACATAGACACCAAAATTCCTGTACAACAAACCAGTTACACTATGTCTTTACAGAGATCAAATTGAAGAACATGAAATGAATTTTTTTAAATCACACTTTACAGAAAAGTATTTATCCAGTAAATTAGTGTAATTTCTTATTTATTATTATTTTTTATTTAACAACAAAATGACAAAGAAATAAAAATGCAGTGAAACAGTCACAATTTCAATCTGGTCAACTAGTACCCAGGAGCTAAAAAAGCATGTCTGTCTGTGGAAGATTGGTGTGCAAAAGACAAAATAGTGTGTATTACTGAGGAAACTATGATAATGATGATTATCCCGATCAGTCGTAACCGACTCTCGGTCACTTCATGAATCGTGATTCACGAAGTATTTATGGAAGTATAGTGGAGTAGTTTGCCATTGCTTTCTCCACCCCTCCCCATTTATCCGTGCTTGGGACCGGCGTGCAACTGTGTCCAGTTACACGGCTGGGCATACACACACATACAGGGCAATTTAGAATATTCA
>JAOUQT010062072.1:0-10500 GCA_025769995.1 Xyliphius kryptos
GAGAACATGCAAACTCCACCCAGATAGGGATTCGAACCGGGAATCCCCAGCGCTGAGAGGAGAATGTGCTAACCACTTAGCCACCATGCCGCCTTCCATCTAAGTACAAATATTTTAAAAGTTTATTTCATCTTAGATATTAGCACGTTCACCTTTAAGCACTGGGGATCCAGGTTTGAATCCCAATTTGTGTTTTCGTCCTCATGTCCACGTAGTTTCCGCCATGTCCTCAGATTTCCTCTTGCAGATCAAAAACCTGTAATCATGGTAAATTGAATGCTCCAAATTGTATATAATGTGTATGTTCTGGGTATATCTGCCCGGCGCCTGAAACGTCCCCCCCCTCCATGACCCTAGTGTGGGATTAGTAAATTTAAATGTTTTTTTTTTTTTTTTTTAATAAATGGACATTCACATTCATTAGAGTAAGAATACCTTATTACATTGCATGTATAGTTCATACTATCCAACAGGTATGTTTCGTTTTGCAAAGCTCGTAAAACTAGAGGGACCTAAGAGACAATTGCAAACTTAGTACAGCAAAGCAAGTATTCAGAGAACAGCAACAGAACTGCAATATGCCATAAAATGGGCCCAAAGAACAGATATGACAGGAGTAATTATGTGCTGCAGGATCTGAGTCACACCGTACAATGGCATTAAAACGGTATATTCCCAGCAGTAGGCAGCCAGGCAAGCCATACTATCTGCTGGGAGAACATGCCATAATTACAGGGTGATGTTGTTTCATCATTTCTCCCCTTTATCAAAGAATGAAATACATGATTGGGGTGTATAGGCCAAATCAATCATGTAATCAGTCGTTAACCGACACAAGTGACTAAACTAACCCATCACCCATTACATCTCCACCCATGCTGAGTATTATGTATGTGGATACCTACGGTGAAATAAATTAGCTTTTCAAATGTATTCCTAATGCTTCATTATAATAAACATCGAAAATAAAACCTTTTTTTTTTTTGTTATTCTGTGCGTTGCTATGCATCTGCCTACTGAAATTACAGGTCATGTTTAATACCCCACACTGCACTCCGCCTATGCACAATTTCATTCAAATGGAATAATCAGTTGTATCATTCTTTCCATTATTATTAGATTATTATTCTCTATTCAAATGTAGAATCCTACCTAATATTTGTTCCTTATGCCTGCCTTTTTAGTAGGACATTCATATGGGCTATTTATTACAGGCTTAATTTATCAGACATTTACATTTAGTTATTTAGCAGACGCTTTTACCCAAAGCAACTTACAAGTATCCCAACTTGGTTGGGGTCAGAACACAGGGTTTATGCAGCACCCTGGAGCAATGAGGGTTAAGGGTCTTGCTCAAGGACCCACAGTGGTAACTTCAGTGGACCTGCGATTTTAACCCCCAACCTTCTGATTGACAGTCCGACACCTTAACCACTGAGATACCACTCCCAGATATTAATGCAGCCGTTGTTATAAATATTACGTTTGGGTTTCCCTCAGATTGCTGCTTTAATACTGGAGGAGCAGGAGATTTTCAGCACTAACTCAGATAAAATAGCTGACTTTGTAGTTTTATTAATCAAACCTTGTCCCTTATTGTTCTTTTATCTTCCGTTGGTTTATTTTTTTATCTTTTTTTTAATACGTTAAAAAAGGATTTTACTTTGGAGCAGCCTGTTTATTTCAAACCAATGTTTTTGGACTGAGAGGAAACTGGAGAACCAGGGGTTAAAAAAAAACTCATGCGGACATGTGGAGAACCTGGAACTCGAACCTGAAGCCCCAGCACTGAAGGGCAGCGGTGCATAACACTACATCTCTCTGCTTTAGTTAAGTTTATGTACCAAAAAAAGACATTTTTTGTCGCCTTTTTGTCTCATGTGGTTGGGTCTGCTTTTATCCCAAGCAACTTACAAGTATCCCAACTTCAGAACACAGGGTTACATGCATCAGTCCCAGAGCAATGAGTTAGGGATTTGTTTAAGGACATTGGTAACATTAGTGTCCCTGGGATTTGAAACCACAACCCTTGGATTGGTGGCCCAACACCTTAAGCACTGAGTTTTTATTTATGATTTTTAAATGTTATTTTGCCTTTAATTTTGTTAAAATAAAAAATAAAAGAACAAATACAAAAGTATTGGGACACCTTTACACAGCTTCTCTCTCACCTCATTCCTCTTTTTGGGTTTGTTTTCTCTGACTCAACTGAGTTTTAATGTACTTTTCTCTCATTTCCATTGTATTACACCGCACCCTTGTAGTTCTATTTAAATTCTATCATTCTTGTTTCTTTCAGTTGGTTCTCCGTTACTCACCATCCGTTGCTTATTTGTTGTGTCCCTTCAGCACTGAACCTTTGCAGATCTACCAGATTCAGCAGTTTCATTTATTTCGAGGTGTCTGTGATCACCTTCATCACACCTGAGTTTCTATGTCTTGCTATGTTTTTGTTTTCCATCTGGTCTTTGTTGTGGCTGTTCAATTGAAGGGATACTGTGGAGATAATCCCGCTCTCGCCTCTGTC
Organism: Xyliphius kryptos; assembly: GCA_025769995.1. NCBI lineage: Eukaryota > Metazoa > Chordata > Actinopteri > Siluriformes > Aspredinidae > Xyliphius > Xyliphius kryptos. Next base: position 2,528 of record JAOUQT010062072.1, read on the forward strand.
TCACTCATTCAGGAGATTATTATCTCCTGAAGCTTACATAGACACTTTCATGAGTATCCATAATGAGACACTCCCCTGTTTTCAATAGCAACGGCTTTCACACCTCTTTCCCCAATAATTTGGAGTCAGTCCGCGTGATATTTTGCCTAGTTTTCCAGGATTGCATATATACACTCATATAAAGTTTAATTTACAAAGACTTTCCTTCGTTGGAGATGGACAACCAAGTCAAAAAACAAGGCACATAACAAAAGCAGAGTTCATGACAGAAGCAACTAATGCACTGACAATATTAAAATACATTTGAATGTGTTGTGTCAATGTTGTGTTAGATTGGAGACCCATCCTGGGTCATTACCTGTGTTTAATCTTTGACTTTAATTGGGATAAGTGGTCTCAGAACACGAGTTTTTATGGTTTTATGGTATAATTTCTGTCTTTTTCTATGAGTGTTTGCTGTAAAATTAGAGCTCATCAATAAATATGCACTAAGTAAAGCAACAAACTGTGTAATATTATATTATTAGTGAAGCTCTTTAAGGCTGAACTGCAATAATGCCCTTTTTCGTCATATAATGTAGTTTTGTCTCCCCTGCTGTTCAAGCCCTCAAAGGTCTGGAATTATATCCGAACAGCTGGGTCTTTTTTGTGACGACACTAAGGAATGCTAAAATTTGAAATTTAAAAGCCATTGTCTGTTGCTGAGTAAGGTGCAGACCTTATTACTTTGCTCCTACAGACCCAGTACCTTCTATTGACCTTTTTTCATGTTTGTAGCTCTGCTCCTAAGTGAAGCAAAGCATGAATTCGGAGTCTTTTTTAAACCATTTCTCTCTGATTATTAATGGATTACACAGTTCATAGACACAGTGGGTGTCAGGCTTTCTCAGCAGGTTTCTGGTCGATGGAAATTAGAATGTTGCTGAATGAATAACAAAGAATATTGGCTTCAATCGGGAGGAAGTAAGGGAGTCAGCCGTTTTTGGATGTGGCCAAATTATGCATGTAATGATGCTGCTTTGATTTCTAATTACTCCACACTCTATTCTCTTCCTCCAGGTGACGTGGCTCCATACTTCAAAACTGAGCCGGGGCCTCCGGAAATCCACCTCGAAGGGAATCGTCTGGTTATGACCTGCCTGGCGGAGGGCAGCTGGCCGCTGGAGTTTAAATGGATCCTCAACAGTACTGATATCACTCAATTCTCTCCAGAGTACAAGTGAGCAGTTACCTTTTTAATGCTGTTTTTGAATAAAAAGTTTTTGATTGTAAATGTATATATTCAGGGCGGCACTGTGGCTTAGTGGTTAGCATGTTCATCTCTCAGCACTGGAGATTTTAGGTTCAAATCTCAATCTGGGTCGAGTTTCCATGTTCTCCCCGTGTTTACTTTGGGTTCTCCGGTTTCCTCCCACAGTCTAAAAACATGGATTAAAGGTAAATTGAATGTTCTAAATTGCCCCATATATTATATGTTTGTGTGTGTGGCTGTGTGAGTGTGTGCCCAGCAAGAGATCGGCACCCTGTCCTGGATGTGTTTGCCCTGCGAAACTTTCTCCTCTGGGTGGGCATGCGGATCCCCATTTCGAACCTATTAGAGGATTAGAGGAAGTGAATGAATGAATGTATATATTCATTAGTAGGGTAAATACAGTGAGCAATAATGCCAAACCTTACAAATTATGATACAATATCCACATGAGTGTATCATTGTAATCTGGTGTATGTCTGTTATATATTGTATGGGATTAACTGGCACTCAGTCACTTTGCATTTGAGAAACTAATGCAGTGGTTTGGGTGTTGGGCTAGCAATCTAAGGGTTGTGGGTTCAAATCCAAGGTCCACCTAAGTTGCCAATGTGGCAAGACCCTTAACCCTAATTGCTCCAAGGATGCTGAATCAACCCTTTGTTCTGACCCCAGGCGTCAAGTTAAGACACTTGTAGGTCACTTTGGATAAAAGCATCTGCTAAGTGACCAAATGTAAATGAAATTAGTTTGTTTGGGAATGGTAGCTCAGTGGTTAGGGTGCTGGGCTAGCAATCTAAGGGTTGTGGGTCCAAATCCCAGGTCCACTGAAGTTACTAATGTGGGTCAATGAGCAAGACCCTTAACCACAGTTGCTCCATGGTGCAGTATCAACCCTGTGTTCTGACCCCAGATGTCAAGTTGGGATACTTGTAAGTCGCTTTGGACAAAAGGGTCTGTGAAATGACCAAATGTACACCTTCATTGAAAAGGTTGTTCTAGGATACATTTAAAACAAACTTGGTTTAGCTGATCCTTTAAAACTTTAGGTCAAAATTATACCAATGGTTTTAATTCTATTAAGATACATGAATTGGAATTAAATGCTTAAACTTTTTAAGTCCTCGCTTTTACCTGATTTAACATACTTTTATCATTTATCTACTTAATGCCCAAACCACACCCAAATAGTACATGCCGTTTGTGCCTTGCACAGGGTACGTTTCACATTATTATGATAGCAAGGGTCTGACACGCCCTAAATCAATCTGTGCAGTGTACAATTGACTGCTAAAATGTGACCCAATGACCATGTATTCTCATCAGTGTGTTTTTTTTTATCCCCGATGGTATAAAAGCATATTCCAGCGTGATGGTAATAAGATTAATCAGGCTGAAATTATGAAATAGTGGTTCAGGATGCATGACGAAGCATGTCCTCCTAGACTCCTGACCTTTTGAACGTCTCATGATGCACTTATATTGCACTTACAAGACTTATATTCAATATAAGAGATTTGGCAGAAATAAATATATCTCTGCCTGAAAGGAAATGTTTTGGCTTTACATAAGGCTGCAAAAATCATGTAATATGGTAAATACTACCCATAATTAAGGCTAAAAGCAATCCATTAAAACATCACACTTAGATATGCTTCACCCTTACACTCAGTATGTGTATGTACACCTCCATTTAAAACAGGAAGTAGTGTGTTGTGTATTTTGATGACCTTGGAAACATCCTGTGATGTTGATTTACTTGAGATGTTATTCAACAGTGAATTCTAACAAGTTGCTTGTTTGAAATGTTATAAACATGATTATTATTATACACCCACCGGCCATTTTATTAGGTACACCCCCTCAGTTGTACCTCACTGTCTGTTTTTTGTGTTCCATTTACCATATAGACTATATAGTGTCTGTTTCTCTACATACATTGTTAGTCCTTATTACTCGTATCCTTTTACTTTTTCTCCATTTTCTCTTTTAGCCTTAATTTTTTTTATTATCTCACCCACTAATCGTGTAAATCGTGTTATGAAGCCATCAGCAGTCCAAGAGCTGACAGAGCTTTGTAGTGTGCACTCTAGCGACAGCAAGGGATTTTGAACACTAAACCTTTTCACACCAGCCATTTTATTTGGTACTGCTTATTGTTTCTCCACTTACCTTCAGGAATAAGGCAATTTGAGATTTTGATACTTACCACATAGATGGACTTTGTAGTTCTACAGTTTCATTTTGTAGTACATCTGTTTCTCTGCAATACTGTGGTAGTCCCATTTGCTGTGTTCTCTGATGAGCAGGAATCCCACAGAGCAGGTATTATTAGGGTGCTGGATGATGGTACGAGTTGATCAGACACCTGTATGTTTTGATTGTGTACTGTTCTTTGTTCAGCAGCACTAGTGTGTGTATGTGTGATAGTATTTCTGCGGTACTAACAATCATCCACCACCCTAATCCTGATTATTAGGGAACATATTAAAAATGTGACGATTGCGCGTCAGAACCCGAACGAGTGCTCACCCTAGCCGAGCAGAGAAGAGCCAGGTTGCCAGATTAATGAAAATGGCGTCTATTCAAAGAACGGCCAATAACACAAAGTACAAAAACGGAAACGACACGCGTCACACAAAACAATCAAGGACAGGGATGAACGGAAACAGAGAGTATATAAAACAAAAGTTCCTGTCACATGACAAAAAGGGAACCAATAAAGAAACTGGACAGTTAATTAACTAAAACGGGATACAACCGCAACAAAAACAATTTAATTAACTGCATAATTAACTGAATAAGGAGTGCAGAGCGGAACTGACAAAGTGGACTGACAAAGTATGTAGGGAAACTGTTGGACTACAGATTGCAATTGTAGAACTACAGAGTCCATCTATATAATCGGTGGAACTAAAAAAAAAAAGGTGTACCTAATAAAATGGCTGGTGAGTGTATTTTATTATATTCTCACTCTGTTTTTGAAAAAATGTTGGAACATAATTAAATAAAAGCACACCGAATTGAAAAGAACATTTAATTATTGTTTCTATTGCTGATTATTAAAATGTATCCAGTTGACTCTAATCATTTATGCAACTTTCTATTCATCTTCATAGTCCATTAAATTTCCATTTCATTGCAGTGCTTTAATTGTTCTAACTTGCTGTCTAAAGTGTTTGGATGACAAAGAAACTTTTTAGATAAAAAAGAAAGATGAACTCCTTTTGTTTCTTTAAAATAACGTGGTTTCTGAGACGAATGGCATTTCACGGCTAAGTGGTTTATTCCAATGCTTTACCTGAGAGAATGACATGGGCATTTGATTCATCGTTAGGATCAATTTGCATTGCTATACTGCTGTTTTTTGCTCTCTGAGCCAAACCTTTGTGTAAAAAAGAGATGATTTTCCCTTCAAATTCTCTCAAATCTAATTCCATTCAGTCCAATTATAGTGCGTCTTCAATGCGTTCTTTGTAAACGTCTCAGCCTTGTTCACTATTCCGTTATGAATACCGATATCTGTGATGCTTTGGCAATGAAAGATTTGGGAGATGCTAGTGTATAAGCCATGTTTTGAAAAGCCGGCTCCTTCTTGCATGGCTTCTTCTTTGGGCACCGTTATCACAGGAAATGAAAGAGGAGAGCCAGGTGGAATTTGTTGCATGTCTAATCGCATTTTAATTACGCACTCACGCTAATGTACAGTAGATGCAGGCAAAAATGCCTACCTCAGATGTAAAGGGACACTTTAAACAGGTTCCTGAAGGTCTAGATGTTTTCTAAATCAATATTTTTGTACAACGTGTACATGTCATCTGAAAACCCAGCCTGCACTTACATTAAACCTGAGGTCATTGCTGTTGTAAAGTTACAGTATTGAGCTGTATAACACTCTTTTTTTATGCTTTCAGGTACATTATACCGTCTCTAAAGCGTGCAGACATGGGTGTATATCAATGTGTGGTGAGAAACCGAATGGGTGCACTGCTTCAGAAAAGAGCAGAGATTCAAGTGGCATGTAAGTCTGGGTTTATAACTGGCTCATAATCCCAAACCTGTAAATGATTAATGATTCTTACCTGCAAAACAAAAGACCATCTTTTTTATCTGTACTTGTTAAAGTGGGTTCCTGGAACCCCACACCAACATTCAAGAAACGTCTTGCATTGGGATGATGATGATGAAATCAAATCAAATTTGATTCTCTCATACACAGTGATACTTAGTCTAACTTACAGTGACAGTTTATAATTTATAATAGCAGAATAATGACAGTTCTGCTATTTAAAATAGTACCAAGTTGAAAAAAGAGTTAAAAATATGTACAAAATAAAAAATTTAATGTAAACTAAATAATTATAATATGTGCAAAATATGAATGTGAGTTAATGTATTTATTTATATTTTAATGTAACTTCTTCCGGGGTGTATCTGCCCAGTGCCTGAAATGTTCTCCTCTGGATGGGCATGGGGAACCCCACCACAACCCTAGTAGAGGATTAAGCAGAAGATAATGAATGAATAACTGGGAATGATGTGCGTTTTTGCTGTATACTGTTTAAAATAAATGCTGAAAACTCAAGAAAAAAACAAAACCATGTGCAACGTGCTGTTACGTCCGCGTGGAATAAGACTGTGGAAACAGTATAGGAAGTCCGTAATCGTTTTGATGAAACAATCTCTGGAAGCTCAGCAACAAAAAACACAAACGAAGAGTAAGAGTCTCCAGGAACAAATTAAAGGACGACCGGACTGTAGGTTAGGAATGCGCGGCGTGGGAACTAGGTAAAAGTTTGTTGACGTCATCCTATGACGCGAGCAAGCGGCGCGTCGGCGGGGACAGAGACGTCTGAGAGCGCCGGCAGCATGCGAGACACCCCCAGAACCTGAGACCAGAAATACAATGAAACACTAGTAGAAATGCTTACGGTAAGAACCGTAGCACCCCTACTCTCAAAGATCCTTCGCACGGAAGTGCGAGTCCCGGGAAGCTAATAGGGGAAGAAGTGGGAGGAGTGAGTGAGTGCACCTGACATTAATAAAGCGGTGAATCAGAGCGTGAAAAAACAGAAGGAGGTTGATTTCTAACACGTGCATTAAATTTAACCTAAATTATGCCGGACTGGTAAAGGCATTTTTTTCTGCGCTGCTATGCAATGTTTCATTCTTCCATACATTAAGTTTGTTAAATCAGACACATTGATAATTTAAGTGAAAAACGGTGCTATACTTCTGCAAAGTATTAGGTGACTGTTTTTCTACTATCATTTATTATTGTGATAATCTTTCCACAGATATGGGGGATTTTGTGGAGGCTGACCAGAAAAAGTCAGTGATCCAGGGTCGGGCAGCAATCTTAAACTCACCTAAGGTCAGCAGTTTCCCCCGGCCACAGGTCACTTGGTTCAGAGATGGTTACAAGATTATTCCCAGCAGCAGAGTGTAAGTGTAACTGAATTTCTTATTTTAAACACGCACCTGACCTGAGTTGGTGTTCCTTTGGAAAGTTGCTAGAATTCAACAGATGCTTGCGGGTAGCTTTTGGGCTCATGTGCTGTACCCAAAGATTCACGCTTGGTTTCTTATGGCGGTCATTTATATTAGTATATGAACATCTAGTATAAAACGGCTAGTTCTGCTCCTTAAATCTGATTGGCTAAGCACACCTCTGAGCGCTTTACATTTGTATCAATGCGTGATATATAATACGTTACTTTTAATCATTAAATACAGATTAATATAAACACCGAGTCAATTCCTGATGAGCACTAAGTCTATTACGGCTGTTCCTTATAAATTGTGTCATCAGTGTTCACTTTAAAAAACAGATTAGATGACATCACAGAAGACCTAATAATTACTAACGATTTTGCTTTCCATAAATGCATTTTAACATTTTCTTTATTTTTAATTAAAGTGTGTTTGTAACCATTTAATAAACCAATCAATCTGAAAAAAGAGCTGTAACAACATTCCGCTTCACATCGGGCCCAACAACACCTCTCACCTCTTTCCTGTGATTTATTTACATAAATGCTCACCTGCTCAATCTATAGCTTTAGTATAAGAAACAACAACAGTATAAACAACCACTGGTTGCAAAGTGAGCTTGTCAGCCAATTGAGAGGTCCTCTGTGTGAGAGAGTATGCACCATGCATGCAAGCTTTTTTTTCCAGCCGTTCTTCAATCTAACTATGGTAGTTCTTCATTGCCTTTTTTCTAATTAACAGTCTGCCCAAGCATAGACAGCCACGCTTGATCCTCGTCCCCATTATCGCTCGAGTGTCTCTCTTATTCTGGTGCGTTTCAGCAGCCATACCTAATGACTCACCCCTGGTTCCAGCCAACAAAGAAAAACATGGTCTTGTTTAAAAACTGCCCAGTTTCATCAGCAGGCATAGCTGAAAAACCATTAGGATCACAGTGGCAAAGATCAAAATAGACTCAGGACATTAATGATCTGTGAGAGCTTTTATTCTTCCTTGGTATTTTTTCATACCAGACTTTCTAGGGTTCACACCTATGACCGACTGTAGAATTTAAATTCCTGCTAACAATAGTGTGACACTGATTTATAGCTATGGGGGATTTGCCTTTGAATGGAATGATCTCATGAGGGAAAAAAGTTCTTAACAAGATTTTGAATGAGGAAACTTTACGCAGCATGTGATTTGTTCATTTACTTAATAAGGTATTTAAAATAATTGGTACCCTTTTGGA
>JAOUQT010062083.1:0-10500 GCA_025769995.1 Xyliphius kryptos
CCCAACCCTTTCACCTCTTAGCGTTGGGGACTGGTTCAAATCACAACCAGGCTGGAATTTCCAGTTTCTCCCCGTGTCCAAAAACATGGATTCAAAGTAAATTGGCTGCTCTAAACTGCCCGGTGTAGTGGGAGAGGCTGTGTGAGTAAGCATGTGCCCAGTGATAGATTGGTGCCCTGTCCTGCCCAGCACCCAAAACGTTCTCCCCTAGATGGGCATGGGTAAACCCACCGTGACAATAATGTACGATTAAGCAGAAGATAATGAATTAATAATTTAAAAGTTAGTAGTAGTGGTTTGGGTCTATTTAACTTGGGCCCCTATAATTTATTTAGTGAATTTCTACAGTTTCCATGTTCTCCCCGTGTCTGCATGGGTTTCCTCCTCCAGGTTCTCCAGTTTCCTCCCAAAATCCAAAAACATGGATTCAAGGTAAATTGAATGCTAAATTGCCCCATATAGTTTGTGTGTGGCTGTGTGAGTGTGTGTGCCCAGTGATTGGTTAGCGCCCGAGACATTCTCCCCGGATGGGCATGGGGAACCCCCCGTGACCCTTGTAGAGGATTAAGCAGAAGATAATGAATGAATGAATTTACTGTACATAGAGCAAATATATAATAAAGTTGCAGTGTGTATGCACAATGTAATAGGCTGTGGTAGCTCAGTGTTTTGGGTGTTGGACTATCAATCTGAAGGTTCAAATCCCCTTAACCTTAATTGCTCCATGGCTGCTGTCTCAACCCTCTGTTCCTACCCTAACCATTCATTATCTTCTGCTTATTCCTTTATGAGGGTCGCGGGGGGTTCCCCATGCCCTTCCAGGGGAGAATGTCTCAGGGGCTGGGCAGATATAACCATGACAGGGCACCAATCCATCACTGGGTACACACTCACACACTACAGAGCAATTTAGAGCGTTCAATTGGACCACATTTTGGGGGGGATGTGGGAGGAAACCGGAGAACCCGGAGGAAACCCACACAGACATGGGGAGAACATGGAAATTCCACCCAGATTGGGATTCAAACCGGTAATCCCTAGCGCAGAGAGGCAAATGTGCTAACCACTAAACCACCATGTCGCCTCTAGATTAGATTAGATTAGATTCAACTTTATTGTCATTGAGCAGAGTAAACGAATACAGAGCCAACGAAATGCAGTAGCATCTAACCAGAAGTGCAAGATAGAGATTATATACATAAAATTTACAATTTACAGATAAAGTGCAGAAGTGACCAGATAGGTGGAGTGAGGAGACATTGAGTATTAACATTATTATACAGAAAATTGAGACTAATAAACCGATGATTATGGTTCAGTGAGTAGACTACTATTTATGGCTAATAATACTAAATTCCCGAACATCCTCTGGTTTTCTAACATATGTATTAAAGTGTTAAACTGACCCATCATAAATAAAACATCCCATAAGCTTTCTTTGTCTTATTCAGATTATGACATCAGTATGAAATCAGTCCAAATTTCAAATAATTAAAATCTTATATGGAATTAAATTGTTTTGTCAGTTGTATATCCAGTAACTTGGGGGGAAAAAACCTATACTTAAAAAAAAAATGTGATCATACAAGTGAAATCAATGCATTGATTACCTTTGGAACTTGGCGTTTGGCTTCTTTTTTTTTTTCTTCTCCTTTTTGCCATTTGCCTTTTTCCGTCTCTGTGCATTTCTCCACACTAAGTTTATTAAAATTTTTCTTTGGGGTCACAGCGTTCGTGTTTTTCAAAGTGGCAGGCTTGGGAGTGTGGATGTTCTTTTTAGGGCTTGCTTCGGCTGTTTTTCGTGGGGTGTTCCGAAGCTGATTCAATTTCCTGGGACTTGCTTCTGGAATGGCTTTTGTCACTGATTTTCTAGGGCTTGACAATGACCTGTGACCAGATTTCTGGGGTGAATCCTGCAGACGGGTGGATTTTCTAGGACTTTCCTCCACGGGTGCATTATTCTTTGTACGGTTTGATTTCCGAGGACTGCCCTCTGCTATAGGGTCCTTACTTATATTTTTTCTCTTGCTAGGGCTTTCCCCATTATTGACCACATCTTGATCACTACTCTTTCTCTTGGTGGTGAAACCAACACTCTGAAACACATTCAAAATACACAGCTTTAATTACCAAATAAAAAGCAACACGTCATGGTTTTGTGTTTAGTTACATAAAAATACTTTTAAAGGCTAAGCACCAACTAATGGACCACCCTAACGATTTCAATTTATTTTAGTTTCTAAAACGTAAATGTAAATATAAAATTTTAAAAACATATTTGGTTTTTGAATGCACCCGTAAACATCACACCCCCTTTTCATTTTGCACATTCAGTTCATCTGGTTTAACTTCTTGGCTTGTTGTGCATCATCTATGTCCCTTAATGACTAATATACAAACTCCAAGGACCATGAGGTGTGTTTAAATTAAAGTCTTTTGAGCCAAATTCCTTGAATTTGGAGTAGAAATGTTTTTTCTAACCATCGAATCACATATTAGGAACTTAACATGCTGCATTTATGTATTTTAAAATTTTATATAAGGTTGTGATTAACCTTAAAAAACAGCAGCTGGATAAAACAATCTACTTCAAAAAACATTTAAGATAGATGGTGTATGTACATATACTACTAAAGTAAAGACACAAAATATCTGGAGCAAATTGCTTTTCAATTGTTTAATAAAATGGTTAGTTCCAGTCCTTTTTATTGGCTGAGCCGCTTGCTCAGCCGTGACATTATTAACAATAACCCAGGCCTCTGACCGCTCAAAATTGTCTAAATGAGCGATATAAAATATATTAATCCCCCAAACTTTTTCATAAACTGCGTTTTGTAATTTGGCCACTAAAAAACAGACTGGATAATGTCACGAAAGATGAGTTTATTAGCGATTTTTGCTTTCAGTCAATGTATTTATGAATAAAACCCTGTTTTCTTTCATAGTGTGTTGGTTAACCATTTTATAAAAGCAATAAGGCACTCGAGGTTGTGCATTATTGTGAATAAACCACAGGAATGAGTTTGGGCTTGCGTGTCATGTCTAATAACTCCTCTTTCCCATGGTTTATTTACAATAATGCACACCCTCTTGTTCATTATTGTTTTAAAAAAACAACCTGTTAACTTAATAATTAACTGCCACTGATTCTATTATGGTCGAATGATGTTCCAAGTCAAAGCAAACGGTGACAAAAACACCTGGAAGTAAAGTTAAGGCTACATTATCTATATATTTTTTTATATAAATCTAAAAATATCTGTAATGCTAAAATCCAAATGATTTTAAAGGGTTTGAGAACTGTTAACTACTACTCAGCAGGTCTTACTTCTTGATGTTTAACCGGAGTCTCTGCTAAACGCTCTTCAACCTCTGGATCTGTCAGTGATTTAAGGTATTCTTTTGCAATCATTTCCACCTGGGTCACAAAATGAAACAGAATGTAATCAAAACGCCACAGAAATGGACATTATTGTGTAGTACATGTAGATTTGAAGCACGCACCCTCCACTTGGTGTAATCGTTAAGGGAACTGGGGCCATATTTGACTTGGAAGACTGCAGCATTGACAAATTTCTTCTCAAGTGAAATCAGCTTCTCTGACGTGAGCGGATCTGGAAGACTGAAGCTCTTCTCCCACAAGCCGATCACCTGTTGGTAAATGAGCAGTCAAAAACATTAAACACATCCACACAAATAACCCTTGTGTTGTAAGCCGGATCCCAATGAATAAATTAACCCCAATGCAACAAAATTATGTGTTTTCACATCAAAGTATGATCATGCGGTATGAATAATCTGTGTAAGCAAACTGGCTGACTTTTGGCATACAGAGAAAACCCAGACTTACCCTCTTCTCAAGAATCTCACTGTTGATATAACGAATGTGGTTAGCTGTGGCGCTGATGTCCTTCCCATTTAGCATTCTTAAATTGGGCAACAGGAACATCACTTTGTGTTCATCACTGACCTGAAAAACACAAAGAGACTTTGGTCTTGTCTTTTAAGCCAGAGAACCTATGAAAGTCAAGCAGAAATAGTCTTACAGTAAGGTAGAGATTGTCTTCAAGCTGCAGCTCCTCCAGGTTTGTCAAACTCTTAAGTGAGATGATGTCCTCCATTTCATTATTCGACAAGTTCAACACCCTTAAAGAGGGAAGGCAGAGTCCGGCAGGCAACTTTTGCAGCATGTTTCCAGATAGATTGAGTTCCTTTAGTCCAGTGAGTTTATTCCACAGCGCCACAGATATGTCATTACTCTTTAACCTCTTACCAGCAAGACTATGGAGGTGAGAATGAAATAATACATTACATTACATTTACGTCATTTAGCAGACGCTTTTATCCAAAGCGACTTACAAATGAGAGAACATCACAAGTCAGTATTATTAAGAAGAATCGGCTACACTGTAGCACTATCAACACTGCGCATAACTTGATCAGGCGTTTTTTTTTTTTTTTCCAATTATCGCAAGTGTCTGTGGAAGAGATGGGTTTTGAGAAATTTCTTGAAAATGTTGATCGAGTCAGCCTTACAGATGTTGTTGGGAAGGTCGTTCCACCATTTAGCAGTGGTCAGTTAATAGTTTGGTACTGTAAAATTATTTTTTAAATATTAAAGTTTTGTAGTGACGTTGACAATTTTGTTCCTTTTTAGAGACGCTTTCAGTTCCAAACAAACTATTAACTCACAGGTTCAAAGAAAGAGAGAATGAAGGGTCTAAATTGCCCCATACAGTGCATGGTTGTGTGTGTGGCTGTGTGAGTAAGCGTTCCCAGCGATGGATTGGCGCCCTGTCCTGAGTGTATATGCCAAGCGTCCAAAATGTTCTCAGCTGAATGGACATCCCTTGTACACACAAAAGTTTGGACACACCTTCTGGTTCAATGACTTTTCTGTATTTTCACGACTATTTACATTGTAGATTCTCACTAAAGTGGCTGTTGTATAAGTACTGTTGGCATTTCAGGTGACAACCTCTTGAAGCTCAATGAGAGAATGGCAAGAGTGTGCGAAGCAGTAGTCAGAGCAAGGAGTGGCTATTTTGAAGACACTTGTTTTCAGTTATTTCACCTTTTTTTGTTAAGTACATAACTCCTCATGTGTTCCTTTATAGTTTTGATGCCTTTGGTGAGAATCTTTAATGTAAATAGTGGTAAAAAAAAAAAAAAAAAAAAAAAAAACCCGCATTGAATAAGGTGTGTCCAAACTTTTAATTTGTACTCTGTGTGTCTGTATATATATATAAAAAGTACATGAAGTAATCCAAATTAAACAAAGAAGGAATGTATTATGATTGCTTTCATATTTATTAATAGAGAAAAAAACCATCCAACTTTACAAATCTGTGAATGGCAAAGCAATATAAACCTTTGCATTCTATACCGGCTTGACGTCCTTATGCATATTAATAACGAACAAACCCAAAATGAGAAAGCCCTTTGTTAGTTGTTTAAACGCTACCTTGTTTCTTTTGTGACGGCACCAACCACTACATTCCTCGCTCTTACTTTTTATTAGATAGTCACTGTTCAGAATGAGATGATTAATCATTTTTGCGATTAATCGTAATTAAAAACGCGCCTTAACATCATGATGACATTTATGAGAAATATACACATCATTCTGCTAGCCGAAACTTTAGACCAAGTGGCTCAACTCGCATGGAAAAAAAAAATAATATCCCACTTGCAGCACACTTTACTGTTTTCTTTCGTGATTGATTTTTTTTATTTTGAGTTTCACAAATTAATTTCCTTATAAAGAATATGGTGTTAATAGTCAGGAAAACCCCAGTGCTTTTTTTCTTTGGAAAAAAAGGTGATTTTATTTTTTTACATAAATAACTAACAAACATAAGAAACTGTGCATTGATCCTGTGATTTCTGCCACTTTTTGGTAAAGATATTATAATAAACGTGATAATTCTAAATAAAATCAAAATCTGTTCTTGTCCCACCCCAGGTCTTTATGAGTAAACCACTCCTGGGGATTTCTTGCTTTCTTTTTGTAATGCCTAAATCTATTGATTTCGTCCCTTTTGTTTCATTTTGCTGCACTTTTTTTTAGGTTTTAGCTCAGATTTGTGCAGAAACACATCTATACTTTCAAGCATCACTGAACAACTGAACAAAAAAAAACACATCTGTGATGTCAGGCAGCGCTGTTAGGTCATTCTGCTTTACTGCCCGTATGAAGAGCTTTAAAAAAAAAATAATAGTGTACTTACTTTAAACCTGCTATTTGTTCGAGTTTGTTGGTTTTTGTTGAACTTTTCTCCAGCAGCAGCTTCTCAGTGATCTTCTCCATGATGGCACCGCTGATGTGAACACAGACACAGTCGGTTTAAGTCTGCATGTGTGGTTTTAGAGAGGCGATCACGCTGCGCTTCAATGTAAAGTCCTTGCTAATCGATTTGCATTCAAATGAAATGATTTCCACTTAACAGCTCACTGATGGCGCAGTCTGAGCGGCGGAAACTCAGCCGCCGCGTATCAAGAATCACACTGTGACGATCACTACTTGACTACAAATAAGCTCTACTAATAAACATGAACATTATGATATATTCCGATGTTACAACTTAACTTACCCAAACTGGCTCGCTTCGCGTTTTCCCGGGAAACTTTGTAATGAACTTTAACCTCGTGACGAGCATTCGATAGCTCTACATCGCCATCTTGTGGATGGGCATGAACAGTTTCACCTACAGCCCATGTTCCGGTACCATCCAAACTCGAAACCTTTTTTTATTTAAATGCAATATGTCATCACCAGCCAGTAAATATGTTTTTTTTTTTAATTAATTTAACGCTTAATCCTCTACTCATGCCCAGTCAGACGAAAACGTTTTGAATGCTGGCATCGCGCGCGCGTGTATACACACACACACACACACACACAATATTTAGCCATTTATCTGGCAGTTTTATAAAAATCGACCTACAAGTATCAAATACTTGTTTGGGGTCAGAACACCGGGTTGGAACAGCACCCTGAAGCAATGAGGGTAAAGGGTCTTGCTCAAAGGCCAACATTGGTAACTACAGTCTAAATTGCCCTGTGCGTGAGGGTGTGTCCAGTGGTTGATTAGCACCCTGTCTTGGGTGAATCTGCCCAGCACACAAGATGTTCTCCCCTGGATGGGCATTAGGAACCCCACCATGACCCTCATAGAGGAATAAGCACAAGATAATGAATGGTAAATACAGTGGACCAGGGAATCGAACCCACAACCTTGAGATTGATAACCCAACAGCCAATTTACCTTGAATTCATTTTTTTTGGACTGTGGGAGGAAACAGCACACTACTGAGCCTCATTTGAACTTGTCTTGAGGATTTTCCACTGAAGTTGGATCAGCCTGTCATCCAGGGAAAAACGTTGAGCGCTGGGCAGGACAGGGCACCAATCTATCGCTGCGTGCGTGTGCACGCGCACACACACACACACACACACACACACACAACAGGCAAAATTTGGAGTAATGTTTAACCCCACCAAGACCCTAGTAAAGGAATAAGCGGAAGATAATAAATGAATGAATGAAGTACAACTGTTCAGAAAAACATAGCTGGAAAAATATTCTAATATTTATTTCATACAAAGTTATTTTTTCTAGTAAGAAAAAAAAAAAATCAACTGGCACAAACTAGTGATTTATGGTTGTATCTATATTGTATAAATTGGTTATCGGAATCAAATTACTAAAAGAAAATACCTTTATATAATACATTATTTAACTTATTTGATAAGGATAGTCACCTATTTTCAAATACATGTTACAATAGAAGAGATTAAAACATATTTAACAAAATCACATTTTAAAATCCACACTTGGAAATAATGATAATGTGTCAATTTGTATCTTTGAGGGAAAACACCGCTTTTATAAAAAGTAAGTGATTTAAAAGTCCAGCATGTTTTCAGATTTACAGCTGCTTTAAAAAAAAAAAAAAAAAACACATTAGACAGGAGCCCCTTTAAAACGTAGGGCGATGTCCAGCAGCTCCTCTCCCAGCTGCCCCTGTTCTCCACCGAGCAGAAACTCTGCACTCAGCTCTCTAAAGGTGCTACACACCCTCCTGCTGTAAATGTGCTCTCTGTAAATGGCATGCTTCCATCGGAATCTTGCGTCACCATACAGCAAAACCAACGACCTTCTTGGCAAGCGCACAGCTACCCTGACCTCACGTCCATCCATATCTCCCCAGCCATGATCCAAACTCATGGTGATGATGGTAGAGGAGAGCAGATTGAGGGTAACTAGGCGTTCCCCCCAAAGCCAGTTGTCATCAAAGTGAGGGTCGATGGCAGAGCCACGTTCAGGTGTGTACTCCAGGTTGCATTGCTCCACGGGCCGAAATCCAGCCAGCAGAGGCTTTTCACTCATTCTGTCCACTAATGTACAACTGTTAGAGGGAAGGCCGCTGAAAGCACCAAGACGAACACGCTTCTTCTTAAAGTTTACTTTGGGTCCGAAGTCCTAAAAATGAAGATAACAGGTTTTACAAGATGCAATTATAAACTTAAACTTTTGGGTATTTAAAGACCCCTTTGTTGTACATTTGATTACAAGTGACTTTATTCATCAAACGTTTATTCTTGGCTGTTAATTAAAACTGAAAGGAAGCATGAAGGATAAAACCAAAAGAAATCTTGAACTCTGGAAGCCCTGCAAGACTGCCTTCTTTGCCATTCCAGATGACTTCACCGCAATTCCAGATGACTTCATCAATAAGTTATTGGAATCATTGCCAAGATGTATAGATGCAGTCCTCCAAGCTCATGGAAGTCATACACAATTTTATTAGTTTTTTTCCAAAGCATCATGAATTTATGTTCTAATATTATTATAAGTAAGATAAAATAAATATAAAAATATACAATTATGTACAATATAATACAACAACGGACACTACGTGTTCCTATAAAACACTACGTACACCATATTTGCACAATAATGTCCCTGAATGGGTGGCACGGTGGCTTAGTGGTTAGTACGGTCACCTCTCAGCTCTGGGGGTTCCCGGTACGAATCCCATGTGGGTTTTCTCCAGGTTCTCCGGTTTCCTCCCACAGTCCAAAAACATGGCGTCCAGGTAAACTGAAGGCTTTAAAAAAATTGCCCTGTATAGTGTGTTTGTGTGAGTGAGTGTGTGGCAAGCGATAGATTGGTGCCCTGTCTTGGGTGTATCTACCCAGCGCCCGAGATGTTCTCCCCTGGATGAGCATGGGGAATCCCACTGCGACCCTAGTAGAGGAATAAGCAGAACATAATGGATGTTCCTGAATTGCACAATATGAATAAAAAACGGAGTAGTCTGTATTTGTAGAACTACAAAATCCAGTTTTATAGTAAGTGGAACTGATGACATGGTCAATACGTGGAGCAAAAAGGATGTGTATTCAAACTTTTGACTGCTACTGTATATAAACCTGTTTTTGCTTTACCTGTTTGCGGCGACCTGACTGCGACTCTCTCCACACATTCAGGTCCATGTTGGCCACCAGATCTCTTTCCTCATCTTTAGACACAAAGTCGTTCCACACAAACACTCCTGGAAAAGGAAAAGCCTGCTGAACATTACCATCAACTGGAACTGCCAGCTGGGATTCAGGATCATAAAGAAAATCATAATGAATCTGCAAGAACACACAACAGAACCACACAGGACACCGACAGGTTCAGTTTAGAGCTTCTAACTCCTGATAATAAACAAACACTATTAACACGATATGAACATGTGTCTGACTTACACACTCTGTATGGTTCAGTGGGTCTGGTTTCTCGTGTTTTTTCTCGCATATTAAACAGGTTCTGATCCCTTTACATCCACATTTTAGAAACTCCTGAGCAGCCATCAAGCAACCGTTTGCTACTTCCTAATATTTCCCTCTAGAAGCTTCGGCAACTGAAATAGTTCCGGTCCGTGTTTTTTTAAACGTAATAATTTACCCGATTACAGCTGGTTCCAAAACTATTAAATATAGTGTTAAACGTTAATTACTTTGTTTATTTATTCTTGTAAATAAAAAAATTAAAGCCCGATAACTACAAAAACGTAGGATGGCGTCTCTTTCGATAGTGTAGTGTTTGATCTTCCAATCTCTAAAGCCACAGTACCTATATTTTACCGGTAGATGGCAATGTGTCACAAATTCTCATATCTGTATTATCAAATAACCTCTTAAAGATAATTCCTTTATTTATCCATTCATTCATTTATTCTATTCAACTTAATCCTCTAACACGGTCGCAGTGGGGTTTCCTATGTCCATCCAGGGTAGAACGTCTTGAGCGCTGGCCAGGTTCATCCAGAATGCCAATTACATTTACATTTAGTTACTTAGCAGACGCTTTTATCCAAGGCGACTTACAGGTATCCCAACTTGGTTGGGATCAGAACACAGGGTTAATAAAGGACCCTGGAGCAATGAGGGTTAAGGATCTTGCTCAAGGACCCACATTGGTAACTTCAGTGGACCTGGGATTTGAA
>JAOUQT010062090.1:0-10500 GCA_025769995.1 Xyliphius kryptos
ACACACACACACACACACACACACACACACACACACACACACACACACACACACACACACACACACGCATGCACACAATTTAGAGTGCGCTCTTAATTTACTGCCGTCTAAAACGTTCTTAGTGGGTTAATCATGACATATCCAAGTCAAAAGCTTTATCATGTGGTTGCTGCGTTATTTTTGTGGCGTGTTCGAAATGAAAGCACTTATCAGATGTATGTTTTGGATCAATGTCACTGAACATTTTAACCATGACCCTATTGAGTTTTGAGTTGCATGCAGATTTAAAAACTAGTCTTGCAAAAATGATATCCATGGGTTTTAAAAAAGCCAATAAGTACTACACCACACACACTTACATACATGTGTCAATGGTTCTGAGGTGTTATTTAATTCTTTTTAAGAGTTCTATGGACCAGACACCATGTGTCATAAAGCATTCACCCACTTATAATGTTTCATCCAACTTAAAATGAATTATTGCTCTAAATGATGTCATCTACAAAGAGTTAGTTTTTTTTTTAGATTCCACTACAAACCATCATGTCTGATAATAAACATCATATTTATTAGCTTTAAAATGATGGTATGTGCATTAAGCCACGTTGCCATCTGTACCTCCAATAAAGTTAAGGGGAGATCAATCTGATGTAATGGCTATAGTATTAAGCAGCACTGATTTTTCTAAACAATCAAACATGTAGCCAGAGACAGGACAACAGTCCATTAACATGGAAGTACCAGTGACTCACAGCGAGAGCGGATGTAGCACTGATGACAGTTTAGCAGACCATTCCGGATCCTCACGTCCGTTCCCGTGGTGGTGTCACCCAACTGTCCTTTACAAATCCCACACTGGCAAAAACACACATAAAGCAGGGATTTAGATTATCTTACTCTTATTCCTATCTCCACACATCACGGCAGTAGTACTGACCCTGAAGCACTGGATGTGGAAGCACAAGCTGAGGGTCTCTATAATCATCGCTGCCCCTTTACCCAGAGGTTGACCGCAACTTGTGCACAGTTTCTTCCCACTGACTGATCTGCATACACATTAATATAAAAATTAATTTATAGTGATTAAAAAACTTCATACACAAGTGATTACAGCACTTAAAATGTACATAAAAATGGGTGTGATTGGAGAAATAACAGGTTTGAGTGTTGGCGCCCCCACGTGATCAAAAACAGCACTTGAATCCAAATATGTGGACTTCATCCCTCAACCACAGTCCATCAAACTACAGCCTATACAAGATGAATTTGGTTGTTGTAAATACCTATCCCAGAGCATATGAAGAAAATGTCTGGAAGAGCTGGATCAATGTAATTTCATAAAACTCCTATGAAAACTTTAAACACAAGCTTACGTTCATTGCTGAAGTTATAATGTACTAGACAGCTGCCAAGATCATTCCACTCCAATGAAGCGCTTCTCAAAGTTTTCGTCTATAATTTAAATATGTATACACAAAATTGCCAAGAAAAAGTCATACCTCCCACTGGTCAATAAAAAGAAAAGACTGCGATCGGCCAGTGGGAGATATGGCTTTTTCTTGGCAGCTTATATAACAGTGTAAATATATACTTCCCTCAAAATAACTTAATATACAGCCATTTATTTCTAAACTACCGGCAACAAAAGTAAGTACACCGCTAAAAAACTACACCCCTAAATGTTCAAATTGAGCCTTGCTTGTCATTTTCCCTCCAAAATGTCATGTGATTCGTCAGTGATACTAGGTCTCAGGTGTGCAAAGGAAACAGGTGTGGTCAGTTTAATTGTACAGCTCTCACTTTCTCATACTGGTCACTGAAAGTTCCAACATGGCACCTTATGGCAAAGAACTCTCTGAGGATCTTAAAAGACTTGTTTTTGCGCTACATGAAAATGGCCAAGGGTACAAGAAGATTGCCAACATCCTGAAACTGAGCAGCAGCACAGGGGCCAAGATCAACCAGCGTTTTTAAAAGAGCAGGGTTGGTCGACCAGCCCCACACAAGCCCCTGTTATGTTATTGCTTAAATCTCACTTGCTTTTCCTTTCTTTATAATGCAATAAAATAATAAAGCTAATACAATTTTGAATTTAGTCATATTAAAAAAAACACAGAAGTGGTAAAACTACATTGCATCTTGGGGGAAAACAGAGCCGGTTCTCCGTGAGCCAATCACTCTTGGTGTTACGTTAGAGGATAAGGTTGGAAGCAATATGCAGACCTGGTTGACCACACCCACATTAAGAGGGACTGTTCTTATGTATAATTATACATCCATATAAAAAAACTCTCATAGATGTATAAAATTAGAAGTGTGTATGTGTAACTGTCCTGAGCAGGATTAGAAGTCGCAACATCTGACAGTCCACTGCGAGCCAATCTTGCCGTGCTGACACAGCGAGAGAGCTGTGTCCAATTAACAGAATACGAACAACACCAACTATGAAAGTAAGTTAAAAGGCTTTATATTTAAGCCCTCTCTTTGAAGCTTATAGGTACACAATAAACATTCAGCAAACTAAAAAAAACAAAAAACAAAGAATGAGGTGTGGTAGCTCAGTGGTTAGGGTGTTGGGCTCGCAATTCAAAGGTTGTGGGTTAAAATCCCATTTCCACCAAAGTCACCAATGTGTGTACTTGAGCAAGACCCTTAACCTTCATTGCTCCAGGGGTGCTGTGAGGCCACCCCTGAGATCAAACCCCAACTAGGTTGGGACATTTGTAAGTCGCTTTGGATAAAGATCAAATGTAAATGTAATGGAAACGTAGAATGAAGTTATGTGTGGAACTGCCCCAGGGATGAAAGTCCCCAGCAAACCAGAACCGATAGGACAGAGAAGAAAAGCACAGAGCAACATTATAAAAAAATATATATACACAATTAACCACACCACATGAACGCGTCGACAATTATATACGGTGTGGCGAGAAAGCCGAGGTGGCATGCCATATAAATAGTTAAGCCGACAGGTGCGCCTCCTCAGCCTAATTAGTACGGTGCTTTATGGGAAATGTAGTTTCCCCCCTGCAGAACACTGTATGCGTCTTGCCTGCTTTTCCCGCCCCCTGGTGGTATTTTGTGCCACAGCAGCACGACCCGTAACACTTGGATTACGAGAACGAACCGGAATTTGTTGTCACACAAACCTTTGATTTTACGCTCTCCATTTTTTTCTTTAAGCCAATTTATTTAGTGAAATTGATATTTATGGTAAATTAGAATTTGAAGCATTCTCAAGCACTTTCGAGGCCTGGAAAACAGAACGTTGAATTCAAGCATTTTCTAGGATTTTAAGCACTGTACGAACCCTGTACTGGAACCAATGGTACAAAGATAAGTGTGTCATGCCTACAGTCAAGCATGGTGGTAGGAATGCTATGGTCTGGGGCTGCATGAGTGCAGAAGGTGTTGGGGAGCTACATTTTATTGAGGGACACATGAAATCCAATATGTACTGTGAAATACTGAAGAAGAGCATGATCGCCTCCCTCCGGACACTGGGTCACAGGGCAGTGTTCCAGTGTAATAATGACCCCAAACACACCTCTAAGACCACTGCTGCTTTATTTCCGAATCTGAGAGTAAATCTGAGACTGGCTTAGCATGTCTCCAGACCTAAACCCAATAAAAAAAATCTTTGGGGCATTCTCAAGCAGAAGGTGGAGGAGTGTAAAAAGTCTTGAATATCCGCCAGCTCAGTGATGTCGTCATGGAGGAGTGGAAAAGCATTTCAGTGGCAACCTGTGAAGCTCTGAAAGCAACTTCAGTGAAAATTCCTCAAGCCAAGTTAAAATGAGGCTCATTAGTGTGCTCCTGATGAGGTGGCGGAGGTCATCCGTGTCCACCCCCCCCCCCCCCAAGTCTCCTGGTGTACTGGCCTGGCATTGAGATGCCATCCTGAATAAGCTGCACTACCTGAGCAACTTGTGTGGGTTGTAGACACCGTTTCATGCTACCTCTATGGTGAGAGAACTGACCAAAAACATCAGCCAGAAAGGATGAGAACAAAGAAAAATTCCTAATATATATATGACATTAGACTTAAAAAAATGTGTATAATCACTGTGCTTTGGAACAAGGTGGGGAATTAAACAGACAAAGAAGCCTCCAGAAGCAGGGAACTTGTGCAGCGAGCTACAGTAATAAACATGGTGAGGATAACCCTGTACCTGTTTGGTGATGAAGGCGGTTGTTGTGTGTCTGTGGGTGAGATGAATTGTGATGACTTTGCGCCAGCGGTTTCTATGGAACCAGACCTAAGGAGCGAAGCAAAGGTCACATGCAATGCTCAGCGCTTCCACAAACTCACATTTGCATGCTGGCAGTTTCGGCCATGATGGCGGGAATGGGTAAAAGCAGAGAACACACTCCTCACAGAAATCATTCACAGTCTTGCACTGGGGATGTTTAAAAATCTGTTTACCACCTCTGTAATGTATGTGTGATTAGCAATTCCCAAATGCTCCTCTGTAATGATGAAACAGCAACCCTGTTCACACCTAACTCAGTTATAATGAGAGCCTGAAGGCAGTTATTGGGGTTCTTAATAAAGGTTTATGCAAAACATGTTTTGCTAATGCCTTCCAGAATTCTTCAGGCAAAGTGTGTTGTATATACCAAGTTAGGTAATACATCGATGTTGGTGTTACGCAGTTCCACTTCCAGACATCAGGAGTGGGTTCTGGCTTAGAGTCAGTGTCTGTAGGGTTTGTGGTGTGTTTTCCTTAAGTTTTTGTTTTTTAAAAACTTTAGGAAATGCAAATTGAATTCAACAGTGAAGTACATGGGTGGCACGGTGGCTTAATGGTCAGCACGTTTGCCTCTCAGCGCTGGGGATTCCCGGTTTGAATCCCAATCTGGGTGGAGTTTCCATGTTCTCCCCGTGTTTGCGTGGGTTTCCTTCGGGGTCTCCGATTTCCTCCCACATTCCAAAAACATGGATTCAAGGTAAATTGAATGCTTTAAAATTGCCCTCTATAGTATGTGTGTGTGGCTGCGTGAGTGTGTACCCAGCGATGGATTGGCGCCCTGTCCTTGGTGTATCTGCCCAGCGTCCCAGACGTTCTTCCCTGGATGGGCATGGGGACCCCCCCCCCACAACCCTCATAAAGCTATAAGCGGAAGATATTGAATGAATGAATGAGTGTAGTCCATTTACCGTACCGTACTAAGAACAGGGTAACTGTGATTTTAAGTCTCGCAAAAAAAATTTATTTTAATGAATTGAATTTTTATGTAGATTAGATTGGCGCCCTGTTCTGACCAGTGCCCGAGACGTTCTCCCTTGGATGGGCATGGGGAACCCCACCGTAGACCCTATAGGAATATAATGAATGAGTGAATTTAGTTTTTATGTAATCATACATACACTAGAGGTGGTAGAGAGAAATTGGGTTGAAAGAAGGTTTTTTTAAAGCACAATTTGTGGCACAACAAACTTACCTCCAACGTCCACCTGGTGCAGCCTGGGTATTTTTGGTGCTGTCCACAGAGGTCTTCTTTTGCTCCGATGGTGGCTGCTGCAGATTACTGCTGCTTAAGATATCTACACAAATACAACTTTATTGTGCAATATATATTTCTTTTAGAAACAATCTTTGTTTTACTATATTTGATGTTGCTGTAATAATGCAGAATACCCCTTGTGGGATAGTAAAAGGTTGTATTATATCTTATCTTATCTTTAGGACACATTTTTGGAACCCTGTTTAGATAAATGTACTGGGACACAATCATATTTACTAAATTCAGGTGTAGTCGAGCCCTGCGCCATGTATTTTGGACCTTTGGACAATTGCATGTATCTAATTGTGCAGGAACAGTTTTTTAAAAAAAGGTCTATTCTGTTTCTCCAAACATAAACCAAAGTCTTGGTAAAAAAAAAAAAAAAAAACTATAACGCTGTTAAAGCTGCAAAAGTGGAACCTCACTCAATCACAAATGTCATACAGCTCCTGTAGCTCTACTAATGTGTCCTTATACATTTCTCCATATAGTTTAGGTTAAATCCCTGTATTACACTCTGGAGAAGTTAGTTTGGGTTGGCATTAGGCTTACCCTGACTGGCTGGCAGTTGGCCCAGATTCAGCTCTGCAACCCCTTCTGTTTGCTCAATTGCTTGCCCCAATATTCGCTCATGGCCTTGCACCTCAGGTCTGTAGCGTTCCAATAATGCAAACGAAGAACAAACACAATTGTTAGATAATCGAAAAACTGATGATTTTGTGATCAATTTGTAAGGACTGACCTGTCTGATGACTTGATCTTTGCAGATTTTTTCCTCTCATTTTCTTTTTGATTCTTGTTAAAGATTCCTTTCTAAATACAGAACGTTATAAAATGTAGATTTTTTTACTCCTTGTCCATCTTATTTGTCCATTGTTATTTTTACAGTATAATCACTGATTAATTTGTCTTTTCAACGTTTCTTATTATCAAAGATCAGGATTTATATTGTTTTATAATAATTTATTTAAATCAAAGCCACTTATCCTAGCCACTTAACACTCTGTATAGATGGCCAATATATTGTCAACATTTACACAAACCTTAACATCCAGGCATTAATTTAAACATATTAACTCATCTGGTCTCAATGGACTGTGTGAAAAAAACCGAGGTCACATAAAAAAATTCAGAGACAGAGTTAGAACATGCAAACACCATCATGGTCTAAGAGCTTTGGACTGAGAATCAAACCCTAGACCTTACTGCCCTGGGAATATTTATAACACTGAATATTAATATATATTAGTGGTGCATTGGTAGCACATTAGCCTTTCTGAGCTGGGGATCTAGGTTCGAAACCCAATCTTGGTGAAGTTTCCATGTTGTTGGCAGGGTTTTCCCCTGGAATCCTCTCACAGTCCAAAAACATGGATTCAAGGTGATTTGGCTGCTAAATTGGCCCTATATAGCAGGGGTGGGGAACCCTTTTGACCCAGAGGTCACAATGGGATCTAAACTTCACCTACTGTCCACTTTTTTATCAAAGGCCTCAAAAGGCAAATCAAAGAAGTAAAAATACCTCACCAATGGAGTAACGCGAGCATAGCAGGGAAAAGAACCCCAAATGCTGCGGGCCAGATTTAGAAGCCTAAAATTTGCCTAACAAGCCCAGTGTTTGGACTGCGGGCCGTGGTTTGAAACGTTCTTTTCTGAATGGGCATGGGAGCCCACCCCTTTCCTGCCCCAGCTCCACAACCCCTATAGAGGATTGAGTCGAAAGTAATGAATAAATGAATTAATTTATAATAGTCTTGTACTGAGTTGTAAATGGCTGACAAACATTTGGCTGCTGAACAATGTGTAGCCTCAGAATCTGTTAATTAACTGAACTGTTGCATTCCATGGATCAGATACAGTCCACTGTGAGTCTTTAACATGTCATTCATCCCACTATCTATCTGACTCTTCATCACATCTTTCCTCACCATCTGTTTCTCCAATTCCTCCTGCTTGCGTTCCCATTCCGCCAGCGATCGAACGATGGTATGCTGTATGACGGGGCTTTTATGGGAGCCTGGTTCCTGCCAGCCAAAGGAAGGAGACACGGGCGAGCGGGGTGTCAGAGGGGCCGATGTTTCCTCGAGAATCTTACGCTCCTATAAAATTCCAATAAGTAAGTTAGATAATCTGCAAACAAAAAATTCCTTCTTAAGTCTAAGTCTGAATCTCTTTGTCGAACTACCTCCTCGTGATATTTTCTTCCTTCCTCCTCCACCTCCTTCTGTGCCAGTTCCCATTCGTGCTTCAGCCTTTCTTGCTCACGATGGTATTTCTCCTGCTCACAAAGACAATTACAGGGGTTGTCTAGTGTAACTAGCTCTTAAGGGACTTCCCCATGCGCCATGCCACTTATGTGTGAGGACATGGGATTCTGATCTGATCTACTTGACAGAATAAGTAGAGATATTTAAAAAAGTCATTTAGGAAACTAGCATGCAAAGTGAAAGCGATTGAAGTCAGAATAGCCAAGATCAATAAAACATTAAAGCAATGAAACATTTCAAAGACACAATCTTAAACCCTTGTTGTTTGTTAAACACAAAATAGTTCATCGTGTATACTGTCCTACTAACCATATATACAGTAGGACAGTTTAATAGGATTGTGCTTTTAAATGTTATTAGCATTGAATGGGACACACAATTTACACTTCCACACACACTCCATTCACTCGTTGGCAGGCATGTTGTTAGCTGGGGATATTGTAAGGGAAGGGTCATGTTTTCATGCAGGGTAATTCAACTTTCAAGTGCTTAACTGACCAAATACATGTCAGATCCTTAAAACTGATATAACATGCGTAGAAATGAAGGGATACTAGTTTTACAGTCTTAATAATAATTTAAAAAGAGCTCAATCTAAGCTTTCTTATATCTGATTGCTGAAGGTAAGAGCAGAGGTGATGTGAGAAATGTAAAAAATAAGTCTCTACTTAAGCTTAATGAGCTGATAAATGCTTTATAATAGTTTAGGTTCTGTTCAATATACTCTTATGGACACAAAAAGCAAAATGAGAACTAAGATAACTATAAATCCATTTTAAAGGAATACTTTAGTGTTCACTATTTATCTTTATGTACCACATTAGTAATGTATGAATTATAACCACAAACAGCATACACATATACAGTAATCTATTACATCACTGTTATCATTTTAAAACTTTAAACCCACTGCAAGGTTTGTGCAGGAAAATGCATAATGCTATAAAAATATATTAATTTATGAGCTAAATGTAAAATACAGGGCCAAAAGAAATGTTCAGATTGTACAACATTACATTTATGCGCAAAATATTGACTACAAACTAAAATAACTATATATTTATATCCTATATTTTGTATTTTCGTATTAATTTTGGTTTAGAAAAATAGCTGTATTAGGGGTTATGTTTATTTCCGCAGATTTAAACTATGAAAATAATCAGGGATGAGTTCAGTTTCTGAATAAAAGTATAGTTGAATAAGTTAAAAATTTGTGCAGCAAATTATATAAATAATGATTGTATCTATTCAGCTGTCACTAAGTGCTCTTACTTGCAGAAACCCTTCTTTTATTTGCTTTCTTAGAACAGCAGAATTCATACATTCATGATAGTAATGTGGTAAATAAAAGAAAACACCAATGCATTCCTGTAAGCCTGACTTGAAGCCACTTGATATATTAAGTTATGTTAATAGCACCAAAGCTGTAACATGCTGAGCAAATGCAGCTGTTGCTCTTTGTAAGAGTTTGCGACCAGAGCTTTAGTACAAGGCCAGGTTTGGGCAGGGGCTCTGGTTAGTAAAGCCTGAAGTACCTGAAGCATGCGTTCTTGCTCTTGCTGCCACCTTTCCTGGCGTTTGCGCTCTTCCTCAGGGTCCCAAGAAAAGTGCTCACCCCGTTTCACCAGATTCAAAACCACAGGACCAGCCTAAGTGCGGCGTTTTGGGACGTGCCCACACACACAAGCCCACACCATACCAAAGGGAAAGGAACGAAGGCATAGACAGAGTTGGTGTAAAACTACTGCCATGTTTTCCAACTTTAAGGAAAGGAAAGAGAAAATATAACCAGAGAAACTAACAGATGGGTCCTGCTGCATTCCCATCTGGTAGGTGATGTAACCTGACTAATATTTACCAACATACACAATTTTTTTTTGCCTTGGAATTTGTCCTTGTAATTGTGTCATTATGTTTAATAGTACATTCTAAAATTCATTACATTGCAATACCAGATGAGAAACAGCAACAGGTTATACAGCATGAGGAGGAAGTTGACAATAAAGATAGACCTACGTTTTCATGCCGTTTCCCATCTGATTCTGTAAAAAATAAAAGAAAAAAATTTAAAGACTTGTAATTAAAAACTACATTATAAACTGCTGTTTAATGTTATCAAAACAATGTACACAACCTTACATTTAGTGCTTTGCCTTATTTAATTAAAATGAAAAGAAAAAATGAACATATAGTATATATGCTATGGTTTTAAATTTTATTTTTACAGACAAAATTGTAACTACACGTTGTGTTTTTTAAAGAATCATGCCTGATTATAGAAAAATAGTGTTAGAAAGTTACACAATTACACATTCTTGTTTTATAACTGACTATAATTATTAATAATTGTATTTTTATTAAATAACCATTATGTTAAATTTCAGGAAATAGTGGTCAGCACATCCGCCTCTTAGCACTGGGGATCCAGGTTCAAATCCTGATCTGGGTGGAGTTTTCATGTTCCTCCCTTTTGTGTGCCCAGCAATGGATTGGTGCCCTGTGCAGGATGTATCTGCCCAGCACCCAAAATGTTGTCACCTAGTATAGGATTGTGACCAAGGAATAAGATTAAGCACATTATAATGAAATGAGCTATTCAGTCAGTCCTCATACTATACACCACTGTACATTTATCCATTATCTCCGCTACTATCTTCTTCTACTAGGGTCTTATTCTTCTACCATCTCTGGACACTCACTCACACAACTACACATTATACAGGAC
>JAOUQT010062099.1:0-10499 GCA_025769995.1 Xyliphius kryptos
CCCATGCCCATCCAGGGGAGAACGTCTCGGGCGCTGGGCAGATACACCCAGGACAGGGCGCCAATTCATCGCTGGGCTCACATTCACTTACACACACGGACTATGGGGCAATTTAGAGCAGCCAATATACCTTGAATCCATGTTTTTGGACTGTGGGAGGAAAACCAGGAAAGAAATGGGGAGAACATGAAACCTTCACCCGGATTGGGATTCAAACCGAGAATCCCCAGCGCTGAGAAACGAACGTGCAAACCACTAAGCCACAGTGCCGCCCCAAGAGTTTCAATGATGACAAAATTACAGTAACACATTCCCTCAGTGACTTATAAAAAGAAAATAAACATGCTACAAATAGTGTATTTGAAAATTGTAACAATTTAGCTACTTTTTATCAATCTGGGTGGAGTTTCCATGTCCTCCCCGTGTCCGCATGGGTTTTCTCAGAGTTCCCCGGTTTTCTCCCACAGTCCAAAACCATGGATTCCAGGTTAAGTGAATGCTCTAAATTGCCCCATATAGTGTGTGGCTGTGTGAGTGAGTGTGCGTGCCCAGCGATGGATTGGCACCCTGTCCTGGGTGCATCTGCCCGAGATATTCTCCCCTGGATGGGCATGGGGAACCCCACCGTGACCCTCATTAAGGAATAAGCGGAAGATAATGAATGGAATCTCAGTAGTTATTCTGACTAAGCCGTGATTACCTGTGTTCTGGCCAAAAGGAGCTGCTGGAATCCCTCGACTTCCTTACTGTCGTCAGCGGCTCGTTCCTGCAACCCACAAAAACAGTTAGAAATGAGAGAGGAACTACTGAAGACATTAAAGACTCATAATGCTGAATTCAATTAAACAGATTAAAAACCAGAGTGTTATTTTTATAAGTGTTATCACCATTAAAACCCCCAGCATCATGTCATAGTTGTTGATGAGAAAGATGAGCTGATCTCGTCGTGAGGGAAACTCAGCAGCCATCTTCAGCACAAAGTTCTCGACCTCAATCTGAATCCCAACAGAAAAGCAGAATACTCAAGCGTGTAAAGCTGACTTAATAACTGAGACAGGACTCGCTCAGTGGTACCTGTAACTGGCCGAGCAGTGCGTTGGTTCTCTCGTTGGGGAATGTCTGGTTTATGCTCACTATAGCAGAGGAGAATTCAGCATAGCGACGGGTAATCTACACATACAGGAGCAGATTTTAGATATTTAATAATGTCATATTCATCAATATTGCTGAATTAAAAGTAAATGTAAATGTTGAAAACACTCAAGATGTTTCTGCAGAGACATACATAATGTGGTCTAGTATCCAGAACACCTAGTTTCTGAGGGTCCGTGTCTCGGATGCTTTGGATGTTCATCTCTAAAATAAGCTCAAACCTCGGCCACAACATCTCCAGCACAGCTTCCCAATACCTGCAGGAAGTACACAATCACTTACTCCATTGATCAGAGGTTGTACACAGCAAAGAATTGAGGCAGGACATAAAATATTTACAACTTTAAACAAAAATCTGAGGGTGTGTGTATGTTACTTGTCAAGAGCAGGGATGTTCCTCTTGGCTGTAATGGCTTTGAAGCGAAGGATGATATGGATGCACAGAAACACAGCTATGCTGTCGTAGCAATCTGATACATAGGTGGAAATGTTTTTCTACAGAGAGACAAAAGGATTCAATTCAATTGCATTAATATTTATTAAAAAAATAAATAAATAAATAAAAAAACACTCAAGTAAATGTTAAATCTACCACAAATTAATTTTACTGGATGTACAGCACATGACTGAAGACAGGCAAGGTCAGATCAACAGAGAGGGATGTCTGGTTTAAATCAAAAACACCTCTGTGCACATGTCAGGATGTCATATGACTTTTGTTTTTGTGTTTGTCAAATCGGAGCAGATGAGCTTTTGAAACCAGGCAGAGCTTTGGGGGTTTCAGAGCAAACGGGGACTTATTTGATAGAAACTACACAACAGACAGATGTTCAGGGAAGTAAACACCTTCAGCGACTGTTTTTTTAATCATGTTCAGACAGCAGTAAGATGCTAAAGTGCCACTTTTCTCAAAAGGCCCCCAGATGTATATATTAAAATAACATGCAATATAATTACACATTATAAATAAATAGATTCATTTCTTTACCTGAACAGACCCATTACTAATTAATACAAACCAGATTCCAAAAAAGTTGGGAAACTAAAGTTGTGAATAAAAACTGAATGCAATGGAACAAATGAATCAAGAAATCCCCAAAAAGTTGGGACAAGGCCATTTTTACCACTGTATGGCATCTCCCTTCTTCTTACAACACTCAACAGATGTCTGGGAACAAAAGAAACCAGTTTCTAATGTCTTATACAGGCCTCTAACTGTACAATCGTCTTGGGCCTTCTTTGTCGCACCGTCCTCTTTATAATGCGCCAAATGTTCTCTAGAGATCTGGACTGCAGGCTGGTCATTTCAGTACCCAGATCCTTCTCCTACGTAGCCATGATGTTGTGATTGCTGCAGAATGGGGGTCTGGCATTATCTTGTTGAAAAATGCAGGGTCTTCCCTGAAAGAGACGACGTTCAGATGGGAGCAGATGTTGTTCTAGAATCTAAACATAGTTCTCTGAATTAATGGTGCCTTTCCAGACATGCAAGCTGCCCAGGCCACCAGCACTCATGCCACCCCATACCATCAGTGATGCAGGCTTCAGAGTGCGCCACACTAATCATTTACCAAACAGTTAAGGTGAGGAACCGAATACAAACTGCTTGAGGTCCAGAGTGAAATCTTCAGTCAGTCATGATTTGCGGGGTAGTGTCCGGTGCAGGTGTTGGTAATCTCTGCTTTCTCAAATCCACACTCACCGTAACAGTCTACCAGAATGTTCTAGAGTACTTCATGATTCCTTCTGCTGAGGATCTGTATGGAGGTGCAGCTTTCATCTTCCAGGAGGACCTGGCTCCTTTCCATGCCCCATGAAGCACCGAAACCTGGTTTGATGCCCATGTCATCACAATGCTTAGGAGATATGAAAGCCCAGATTTCCTTGATGCCTGCTGTCAGCTCTTATTTCTTGTTGGGTCTGATGTTCCTCATTTTCCTCTTGAGAAAACACCTCGTAGATTCTCAATTGGGTTTAGGTCAGGAGAGTTGGCCAGCCAGTCAAGCGCTGTGGAAGCATCCTTCTGGAAGATGAAATGTGCATCTCCATACAGATCCTCAGCAGAAGGAATCATGAGGTCCCTTGAAAGGTTCGGCTAGACGTCTGCCAGTGTGGTACATTCATGCCATGCTGCAAATTCTCCACAATATTCACTGATGATTCTTAAGTACATGCCTTATATTATAAAGAACATACATCAGCCTATATGGGCAAAAGTATTGAGGCATCTATACTGCACCAACAAGAGCTTTTTAGGAAACCTCTCTACAGCATCCACTCTACAGAAAAGGCCCAGAGTTTTGTAAGAATTTTACACCATTCTTCTCAAAGGTGTTCCATAAGGTTCTCTCTGCAGGTTAGTTAAGTTCTTCCATTTAAACCTCACCTGCCTTTATAGACCTTGTTTTATGAGGTGGGCACAGTCATGCTGGAATAGCAAAGCCCCTTCCTCATTAGGTTTCTTAAGATGGAAGCAAAATGAGTTTTGTTGGGTACGTTCATGTTCCTTTAAGAGGCTGCGCGCTCTCTGTAGGGTAGTCAGGTGACTACGTGGGAATTGTACTATCAATATGGCTGTAAAGTATTTGTGTCGGCCTTATACATTCTTTATTTTTAGGGTATGTGTGTGTTAAAATTATCGTCCATTTATCGTTATTGAAGTGAACTACTCAATATCGCAATACCGTATCGTCCCAGCCCTACAAGCTGGTTTTATTTCAAATCTGTGAAAATGGGTCCAGATCAAATTTAAACAGTAGGAAGTATGACCTCCTTTCCATACTTTTGCCTATATAATGTATTTATTACGTTTTTATTGCATGTTTAACATCCGACTGAACTGAACGTGCTGATAACCTCACTAATGGAACTGAAAAATCCAAACGTCAGTCACGTTGCTCGGTTCAGATGCTGATGATTGCGAACGGAGAATGAGCAAGACGTTTAGGTGGAAAGAACTTACCAGACATCTCGGTCAGGCTCATTGCTCGTATAAACATGGTGCATTTCCGAACCCAGTGGGGTCCTGACACTTGGCACAAAACAAGGAAAGCAAAGATTATTTTAATGCCAGGAATCGGACGTGGTGTTTAACGCTTCATGACAAATGGCCACAGCAGGAACTCTTAAACGGCAAGCAAACTTTAAGCCATATGGTGAAAAGAAAGAAAGAAAAAAAAAGTTCTGAAGTTGGAAGGACAGAGGTAAAAAGCCAGAGCTGCGGAACATGTTTCATGGTGAAACTTCACTTTGAGGAAGTGATCAACAGGAAATGATCATACACAACCAGAGCTACAAATAACTGCTTACTAATTCTAAGAGAAATTCAGTGTTCAGAGTAAAACAAAACATTTTTTTTTTTTTAAACATTAGGTCTGATAATTACAAACTGGTTAGTACACTGTGTATTACACAAATAAGGCTTAATACTGAACATGTTCCATTATTATTTAGTTGAGATCAATAAACATCCGTATAAATGACATCTTGGAAGTTTTCCAGCAACCTTTTGGAGAAGGTCATTGGCCTTCAGCCCAAATCAACACTTCTGATATGAACTGCAGCATGACTGATGAGACAGGTTTGACAACGCAGCTGTATGTTGACAAGGTATCATATGTCTACATACCAATAAAGTGAATGCTGATCGCTGAGTAACAGGTTTTACTAACAATTACATACTGCCATCTAGTGGCCAAATTACAAAATGCCGTTTATAAAAAAAACATCGGTATCTTGATGTATTGTATATGACAGGCTGAAACCAATGAGGAGCGCTCAGCGGTGTGTTCTTGCCAATAATGTCAAGATTTTAGAACCGGAACTACCTGATTTATATTAAAGCAATGAGCCGCGAGAGGGCGTGCATTAATGTGAATAAACCACAGGAAAGAGGTTTTTTTAGGTACAATGCACAAGCAGAGTACAGTTACACCTCTTCCCATGGTTTATTCACAATAATGCACACCCTCTCACAGCTTAAAAAAAAACGTTATCAACATACTATAATAAAAAACAAGGTTTGATTCATAAAACTCTCCTTCCGCAACATAATCCAGCCTGTTTTTTTTTTTTTTTAAATAAACCCTGACACACCTAAAAGATTTCTGGTTTCTTTAACAAATACTGCCATCTAGTGTTCAAATTACAGAACACAGTTTATAAAAAAACTTGAGTTTTGAGTTATAAAAAACTTGAGGAAATGAGTTTATTTTATATCGTGGATTTAGACAAATGTGAACCTCACACCGGGTTATTGGTTAAAGGTCCCAGCTAGACAAGCAGCTCAGCCAATCAGATTTAAGAACCGGAACTACCCGTTTAATAATAAACACCCCAGGCAAATTACACCTGTTCTGTGGGGTTGGTCCTGACCAATAGAGAACAGAGAACCAACAGGGGGATAACAAAAACAAGAAAATCGATGAACTACAGTCTGTAATTGTAAATCTACAAAATCCATCTATATGGTAACTGGAGGAAATTGACGGAGAAGGGGGGACACGGTGGCTTAGTTGTTAGCATGTTCGCCTCTCAGCGCTTGGGATTCCCAGTTTGACCCCCAATCTGGGTGGAATTTCCATGTTCTCCCCGTGTCCATGTGGGTTTTCTCCGGGTTCTCCGGTTTCCTCCCACATCCCGAAAACATGGATTCAAGGTAAATTGAATGCTCCCAATTGCACCACATAGTGTGTGTCCCCCCGGTTGGCAGCCTGTTCTGTGTGTATCTGCCCAGCGCCCGAGACGTTCTCCCCTGGATGGGCATGGGGAACCCCACCGTGACCGTAGTGGATAATTAAGTGGAGGATAATGAATGAATGGCGGAGAAGGGGGTGTGCCCAAAACTAATATGTAAAAATCAACATCACCTCGGAAAAACAAGGTGTTAAGTGTCCTTATACTTTTATCCATTTAATTCTGGGCATTTTTCAAAATCTGGGTCACAACTGCTTACAGATTATAAAATGTATACTCAGCACAGCTTTTGATCACGTTCACAATCCAAGTAAAGTCCAATGTACCCAGCATGCCACATGAAACCCGACACCTACGCCAACGTTATGGGAACGGCAGATCCCTCAGGTCGATGGAATCGGTCTCGCTCGGTGTGGTTGGACACGGTGAGCACATGGTGACGGTCAAGGCTGTGTGCGATTCAGCTGTTGCTTGGTTAAAGCAGGATTGTGTTGACGTACACATAAAAGGCTTAATATAGAAGCGGCATACACTCATGGCCTCTACCATCATGTGGGCTGCATCGCTATAGAAACCACGCAGGTTTTAGCCACAGGAGGCTGAAAGCATACAGGCGTGAGAGTGCTTAAAGAAGAAGCTGACTAACAATAGTTTTTCACAACACACATACATGTTAAATGGTTTGCACACATGTAATGTGACTACGTTTGTACAAAATCCGGTGAGGATATTAAAATGTGACGGATACTTCCTTGTCCTTCACGATATTACATCTCGAATAGAAAGCAGTGCTGCTCCATATTCAGAACGAGATGTTTGAAGTCAAAAGCCTGTTCTCACTCTCACTTATGTAACGCTATAACATAATTTATTAAAAAGCATGTGAGCCTTGACAAGACTTCCAATTTTCTCCAAAACCAGGCAATTTTTATAATCCCAACAACCTGTCAATCTGCCAGGACCTTAATGCCAGAAAGCTGCATGAGGATGAAAGCCAGTGCCTTTGACATTAGCCCTATCCCTGCATTATCCCTGTATGCTACATATTAATGGCTTTCTATAAAAACGGGACTGATGAATACAATAGGAATAGCATTGAATTTTAATTGGCTCTTGTATATAGAAGAAAATATCACAATTAAGATTCACTAGCCGACTCACAGGCTAGCATACGGCGCATAATTGAGCCCTATCCCAGTAGAACGTTTCCAGCGCCGCCATAAACTCTGTGATTATTCATGCAGTCGGCGTAACGCTGATCAGAATGTATAACCCACACTTCTGTAACTCAAAGCAACGGATAGCACGTCTCCGATGTTATGCCAATGTTACTCAACCGACGGTTACAGCCGTGTTGCCAAGTTCCAGAGCAACTGTTTCGTTGATTTCCAGAATTATGCGACTGAGAGAAACACGATGGCCTGATGCAGGAATCTGTACAACATTAAAGGAATTGGCCGGGTTGGAAAACAAAGAGGACGTCGGGGAAGAAGGGGGTGGGGCTCCCTTGTGCGTATCCCATGGTTCAGGGAACTTAATCCTTTAAATATATACACAAGGTGAGCTATAAGTATGGATACACCTTGATAAATGGAAGTGGTTGCTAATCTCACCTGATGGTTTCTGGCATATTGGTACATGGGAGGGATAAACATTTGAGGCCCGGTGACGCCCATGGCAGCCATCTGCAAAGCCGCCATTTTGGATTCAAGTTGACTTTTTTCGAATGGGAAGGGGGTCATGTGACACATCAAACACATGGAGAATTGCACATGAAAAATAATGGTGGGCTCGTTCTTAACGTAGCCCATTGGGTTGAATTGTCAATGCGATTCTCTTCTCCCACTCTTGCAGTATTGCTCTCAGTGTGTCAAAAGACATGCCACCACAGGCCTCAGGTGTCCAACATCCTGGATCTTCATGGAGCCTTCAAATGGCCCCGGAGATAGAAGTCCAAAGGACAGACAATTCAACCCAATGGGCAGCTCATCCTTTAGTGGGTTACGGTCGTTGCTCCAGGTCACAAGCAAGTCAATAACTCAATGAATGAAGCTGCGATAAAAAGAAGCACACCATTGTTTTTCTAATGCCATTCTCTATGTGTCACATGACCCCCTTCCCATTTAAAAAAGTTAAGTTAAATCCAAAATGTACCACAAACGGTAAGGTGATATTTGCAACCCCATCCATTTTCTCAGGGTGTATCCATACTTTCTAATTGGCTTTGGGCTTCATAAAATCCTTTTGAAGAGTTTAAAAACGTACCCATTGTCATGATCTGTACAACACTGATCTTTAATGTCTTTGTAGTGGCAGAGGTATCATATCTACAACACTCACACTGGTATCTGTAACCGATATCAGTAGTCGGTTTAGATGTACTGGGTGAATGTGATGCTGGTTGGATGAACGAAACTGAAATAGTCTGTTTACTCAGTGTGGCTGGCGAAGTTTGTCCAAACACATGAACAGGATGTCAGCTCTTTAAACCTGGCGCTTAAACATTAGGCAGGGACCTGTGTGCATTATGAACGTTGCTGTAATTTTGGAGCCATGTTTGTATTTAGTTCCTCATCCTCACCAGTGTTAGCAAATATCAGACACATGACCAGCAATTCAACAAAAACTAGGTTTTGGTACAGAGTACAGGTTAAAAAAAATGCTTTACCACTGAAGAACATCCCCTAGACCAGCGGTTTTCAAATGGTGGGTCACGACCCAAAAGAGTGTCACGCAAACATTCTGGGTGGGTCACAGCCAAAAATATGGTTTAGTTGACTTTGTTGATCACCGGATTCAGTGTTTTTTTCCCACAAAAATGTCAGGATTTTTGGATTTATTACTTTTCACTCCATCATGAGACCAAAATACAAGAGCTCCATCAAGTTAGCTTAAAATGGCCGCGTGTACGGAAAGTAGCAGGTCGCGATAAAGTGCCATCCAGTTAAACATATATTTACATTAGATTTTGACATTTTACACTTTATTTTTTCATTACAGAACATAACACATTTGCAAAAATCATTTACTAAAACCTGCACTCTAGATTAACGATTTGGGAGCGGATGGGTATTCGCACCTTCAAGAATTTGCAGTTTCATTTTAATAAGTACAAAACTTTATCTTCCTAAAACGGACCTGTTCAGATTTTTTCAGGGTCTGCATTACGCTGTATCCTTTTTTGTTATGTTCTCATATTAGAAAGCTTTTGTACATTACCAAAAAAGTGGGTTCAGTGATTTATAACGAAATCCTATCTCTGGGTAAGATACCGTGCGTCAGAGCAAAGACTAAATGGGAAGAGGAACTGGGTTTTGAGTTTGAAAATGACTCATGGACTGAATATTGACTGGAGTTAACTCCTTCCCCTCATGCACCAGACTGAACTTCATACAACCAAAGATTGTCCATAGAGCTCATATGTGTACGCAAAATTAGCTCGAATCTTTCCTGAAATTAAACCCAATTGCAATGCAGAACCACGCGTGTAAAGTCTACGATAAAAATGTAATCCAGTGCCCCATACTGGCCATCTTCAGTATCTTTATTGACACCACCCAGTGGAGCCCACGAGAAATACACGCACTGTTACTAGCGAGACGAGGAATTTTACTAAGTTGGAAATCTTTTGCTCCGCCCTCTTATTCCCTTTCTGAGCTTTGAGAAGATAAAGTTTAGTCTGAGGGGCTCTACCGATAAGGTGATAGGTGCTGGTCACCCTTAATTGCTTTTTCTGAATCCCTGCCCCCATTTTCCAGTAAAAGGCTTAAAAAGCCTCACCATATAACTTACCCCCCAAAAATCCATTATAACAACTTCAGTTAACGAGTTTAGAAGAAAAGTTAGTCAGTTAATTTACTTAGTTCTACCCCCCTCGCCGCCGCCCTTTTTATTATAATTTTTTCTTCTCCTTATAGTTTCTGGGGTTTATTATACCTCATATATGTATTTAGCTGATAAAGTTAGATTTTGCTGTATATTACCCTTTAAACAATAAAATATAAAAACGATATAATAAAACGTGGTTTTATGTAGTTTGAAGTGTCTAAAGCTACTTAACTGGATTTACATTGACTTAAATGGAAAAACTATTTAAAATGGTTTATGGTTTCTATTCTATTAATGGGTTGTGACTTTGTGACCATGAGAAAGTGTGGGTCTTAGTCCAGCGCAGTGGTTCTTAACTTGTGTATAGCACATCAATCCATCGTGTGCTAAAAAGTTTTTAAAAGCCACAAAGCACGTTCGCACGTTCTATAGAACCCATTGACAGCATCCTGTATACCACTTGCATACATCTCGGATTTGGAAACTAATTCCAAGGAGCTCCCGGCACATTATATTTGTACTGATGTAAATGTCAGCAGAGGTTAGAGAGCATTTTATGCACCTCAGCACTCAGACCCCGCATTATCATTTTGTGGTCTGCCACTTCATGGTTCGGTTGCTGTGGTTCCTAAACGCTTTTCAATAATACAACTCACGGATGTACATGCAACATATAGGAGGAAAGACACCTCACAAACTGACATGATGCTAAAATCCATCCATCTGTCCATTTATTATCTTACGCTCATTCCTCTACGAGGGTCGCGGTGGGGTTCCCCATGCCCATCCAGGGGAGAACATCTCAGGCGCTGGGCAGATACACC
>JAOUQT010062109.1:0-10499 GCA_025769995.1 Xyliphius kryptos
GTTGTAGCGTGTCGGTTCTATTTTGCATGTTCTGTGCGTTTTTGCGTTCATGCTAATAAACCTCCCTACTTTGGAATTCTCACCTGGTTACCTGCTCCTTTAAGCTCCCCTCTGTGCGAGCTACCCGTTCACACAACCGGCACGCCAGCGTGACAGTTATACATGCACTAATAATACATTATGGATATGGGATTTACAGAAAGTGTTATTACACAGGGTAATGGCTAGAAAGTTATTGGGAAAGTAGTTTAATAAAAATAAATGATTGTGCTGTCAAAGAGGGTAGTTCCAATCTCAGACAGTTTAATCAAAATATTTGTGCTTAGGATATCGCTCAATTTAGCTTAATAAAATAAATAACAGTGGAAAATATTTATGGGCCTTGTCTTCCTTCTTACTTGGGTCTCACATGCCACATTAGCTGACAATACACTTTTCCATTGAAGGTAAAGGTCATGTGCTTTGGTTCAGTGGGTTGGCGTGTGTACTTTTAGGGCCAAAGAGCTGGAGAGCTCTGAATCAGCATTCGGCTCCATTCAGGAGAGCCAGGCCAATGAATTGTGTCAGGTGACCCCATCCAGCTGAGTCTGCCTTTCCTACAGCTGTGTTTATTAGTCCCATAAATGTTGACCTAATTTTGGCAGGGTTTAATAGTGTATCGTGTATGCGGGAATGTAATAATCCAAACTCAGCTGCTGTATCACAGTCTATGAATGAGTGTTTAAAAGCATACTTACAATTTTCTTTTCATTCCGACTGTGCTGGTGGGACTAGCCTGCATCTGGCTGAACAGGAACTGAATCAGCTAATAACACATTTAAAGGCCATTAAGTAAATCAGCATGATTATACTCAATCAATACCCATGTTTCAAATGAGCAGTTTCTTACTTTGTTCATGACTTTCTGCTGCTGTGCGTGGTTCTGCCTCAAAGACACCACTTCCCTCCATAAGACTTCATTCTGCCTACAAAAAAATGCAGAAATGCCTCGTTTAATGTTGATGTAAAATGTTCAAAATGCTGCATAGTACAAGAACACAGCATTGTTGCTAAGCTTTATGTAATGATAATCCGGTCTTCGTAATGCATTACATATAAAGCGTTTATAAAGCTTTGAAAATACTCATAATACTTTAAAATTCTTATAATACACCATTTGTTAATGTTTATATATGTGCATAACCACACTCATAAAGTGTTATAAAATCATGCTATAAGGCTTTATGACACAAACTGACATAAAGCATTATAAATTGTATATTTTAAACTGTTCATTAACTCATTATAGAGACCAGTGATATACACCGTCTGCAGAATTATTAGGCAAATGAGTATTTTGATCACATCATCTTTTTCATACGTTGTCCTACTCCAAGCTCCAAATCAGCCGATGTGCATATCTGTAATGAGAAGGGGTGTGGGCTTATAACATCAACACCCTACATAAGGTGTGCTTAATTATTAGACAACTTCCTTTTCTTTGGCAAAATGGGTCAGAAAAGAGATTTGACTGACTTTAAAAAGTCAAAAATTGTAAGATATCTTGCAGAGGGATGCAGCAGTCTTAAAATTACCAAACTTTTGAAGCGGGATCACCGAACAATCAGTCATTTCATGGCAAATAGCTAACAAGATCGTTTTTCTCTATTTTGCCCACTAAATGCTGGAATA
The DNA here is from genome assembly GCA_025769995.1 of Xyliphius kryptos. Classification (NCBI taxonomy): domain Eukaryota; kingdom Metazoa; phylum Chordata; class Actinopteri; order Siluriformes; family Aspredinidae; genus Xyliphius; species Xyliphius kryptos. Next base: position 1,672 of record JAOUQT010062109.1, read on the forward strand.
AGCATCTTTAATTATCTTCAAAACTAATAATAATAAGTGAATAGATTTGTTCCTGGTAGGTTTTACAATCTTGTGATTAATATAATTATATGATTTATTTAAACTTAAACAATACAGCTTTCGAAAATAATATTCCTACATCACTGCCTTTTTTTTCTTAGAATTTTCTGATAACTTACCAGAACACATTCATACTGTAAGGTAAAAATACAGACTGTCACAGTAAATACAAGCTTGTTGTGTAATAAACTGTAACCCAAGTCACAGTCCTAATACAAAGGTGTATATTAAATTGATGTCATGTTTACATTTATGTTCTGTAGGTATGGGTGCTAATGTTTATTAGGATCTCACTGTTTCATGTCTTCCATTTGACACTCCATGTTGTCTTGCTGACTGCGAAGCAGCTGAACCTCATACAAAAGCTTACTTAAATCCTCCTGCCGAAGCTTAGTTTCTTCAGTTTTTACAATAGAAACCTAAAAAAATTGCAAAATTAATAAATGTGTCCTATATTAAATATGCTGGCAAATTCAGTCAATGAATAAGAACATAAACATATTGTACGGTTTAATATTCTGAAAAAAAAAAACCTGAAGTGTGTTAATGTGCTAATGTTTGTAATTACAAAGTGTTTATTCTGGCATGGACAGCTTAACTAAAATTTAAACACACACATTTAATATTTCATTGCGCATTTGTGCAATTAAACAAACACATACACACTATTGAAGTAAGCACATGTGCCTGAGCATCTTATATATGGTGCCTAAGGAGCAATTTGGGTTAAATGCCTTTCCCCACTTGATGGGACCAGGAATCAACAAGTTCAAGGTTGCCAGGCTTGTTCATTAACCACAAGCCTGTGACTCTTCCCATTTGAATTGAAAAAGTCAAGGAATCTGAACATTTCATTATCTTCAGTTTGAGTTTTGCAAAAATATTTTTTTCTACATTTTAGAACGAATTCATTTTAAATAACACAACTTGATTACCATTTTTAAAAGAGATTAAGCAAATTTAAATCTAAATAATTATTTTCTTAACTAAATCAAATATGTTTTAACAAAACAAGTAATTTTTGTTTAATTATTAATTTCGTTTAATAATTTCGTTTCCGTGACATGCTTTTTGTGATGGAAATGACAATAAAGCCTCCTTGAATCCGTGAATCCTTGAATCCTATTGTATATAATCTGAAATACCTTGGGTGATAGTGACCAAGTTAATACATTTTACTTTATTATCACACAGCATTATATTTCAAAAAACATTTTTGTGTCAACATTACCTTAATGGAGGTCCATAGCTTTTTTTGCTTTATTGATAAGGTTTATTAAAAGATTTATTATATTGTTTGTTTCCATAGTTGATTTCATGGGGGGGGGGGGGTTGTGAAACCCAAAACTGATGGTATACTAATAGCAAACGTGATCAAACATTTGTGTTATTATAATTTGTCCCACCTTACGCTTGATGTGTTCTAGCAGATGCTCATGGCCTTGAAGGAAATAGAGGTGCTGGAACTCTGTATCATCTCTCTCTGGTTTTACCAGCCCACTCTGTTCAATATTCACAACTTTTCTGAAGCCATCTACAATCATATCATGTAAAATCATTATCAGTTGTTAACTTCATCGGTTCATTTCCACCAATTGATACCAGTTCCTTAAATTGGCTTAATAATTTATACTTATTTGCTAGTATTTATCATTCATTTATTTATTATTTCTTCCACCTTATCCTATATTAGGAAAAGTTCCACATGACCATCCAGGTAAGAATGTTTTAAGAACTGGGCAGATACACCCAGGACAGGGCGCCAATCTATCGCTGGGCATACACTCATTTACAGACACACACACACACACACACACACACACACACACACACACACACACACACACACACACACACTGATGTATGGGGCAATTTGGAGCATGTAATTTAAACTAAATCCATGTTTTTGAACTGTAACTAGAGAACTCAGGGAAAACCTTTTGCACTGCAGATTTTGTGCCGTAATTAAATATGCTAGACTGCATTGTTTAAATGTATTGCAAAATAACAGCAAAAACGTATCCAGTTCTACCATTTTAATATCCATAGCTGTATTATAAAAATACATACACATATTAAGCTGGCGAACAAAACTGGCCATGTTGTTGTGCTTGAAGTATTTTGGCAGAACCTCCTTGGCAAACCTGCCTTGGTCAAAAACATGAAAGCTGGTACCAGTCTGGATGAAAGACAAAAGACATTATTCTATTGAAAGTCACACTAATTAAGTACATTTTAATATTCATAAGAGTATTGCAAATAAAACTGGTTTGTAGTAAACAAACCATTTAAATTAGATTTCAGGTTTATTTAAAAGATTTACTATACGTATGGGCTCCTGTAGAAAATGAGTATTGCTGGGTTGATAGTTTGTCTTTAAAATGGGGGATTATGAAATTTCAACATTTAGAAACCTGTAATCTCTAAGCAAATCACAAAAGATTTTTGTATTGCTGTGTACGGGGTTCAAGCACAAAATGATTTTTCTTATTATTTATTTTCTCGGGTAAATTGTGTTGAGCATGCCAAGACCATAAGTCCTTCAGACACTAGTTGGAGGTTTGGTGCAGCTGGTGTGCATCTTTGCCAATAACAAAAATTAAACCGATTTTCCTATAATTAGCCTTATAGTGAGACAAAATGCAGTGACACTTCTAACTTGTACCATAATTGTTTTACAGTTTACACACATTTTTCTCAGACTACAAGTCGAACAACTTTGCAATTTGGACCCCAAGTTATTGTCACTTTGTTTTTTTGCTAATTAGCGAAATTTGAAAAACGTACTTTTGCGAACTAAGCCAAAGTTTTTCAGTCAACCCCCATGTGTGTGGTATCAAAAAATTCAGCAAAATGCGCTCTTTATTAATTTTTAAACAAGTTGGACTTTTCTATTTAGTTAGGCTGCTACATACAAATTAATCCAAATGTCAAAATTCTAATTATTAAACAGATAATTCCATTCCTTAACTCTGATTCGCTGAGCCGCTTGTCTAGCCACGGCAGTATTCACAATAACCAACACCTCTGACTGCTTCACATTCGTATAAATGCGCAATATAAAATAAAAGTTTTTTATAAAAACTTTTTGTAATTTGGCCACTAGATGGTGGCATTTCATTGTTAAAGAAACCGGAAATCTTTTACTTGCATCAGGGTTCGTTTCAGTAAACGCATTTATTACCAAACTTTGTTTTGTATTCTATTGTGTTGGTAACCATTAATAAAGCAATATGGCAAGTAGAGGTTGTGCATTATTGTGAATACACCATGGGATGGCAGTGTAAAGGTACTCCGTTTATGCATCATTCCTAATACCTTGTTTACATTTATTTACAATAATGCATGCCCTTTTAGTGCCTTAATGCTTTATTAATTTATCGTATATAAAGAAATCCAAAACCCAAAAATGCTTTACACAAACATTCAACATCAGTCCCTGAGGACTCTGATTAATTTGGTGCATGTAAGGCTTTGCTTGCCGGTGACGTGTTGTTATCTCATTTGTAGATCGCTTCGGATAAAAGTGTCAGCTAAATGACTAAATGTTAATGTAATGTCTTTAAAGGGTTCTATAATGGTTATATGTCTAACTCGACTTTTTCAGGCTGCTATATGCAAATTGCCCCTTATGCCATAATTCTACTCAATTTATAGTCTCCATAAAAATGGGTTTATATGTTCCAGAACATCTGAAAATTCTATTTCACAGCAGCCATCAAAAAACACACACACATGTACACAAGCACGCCCACACGCAGGCACACCCTAAAAAAACTTGACTTTCCATTCAGTCAGGCTGCTATATTTAGGGGTTCATTAAAACTACAAATACATTTGCTAGGTTTTTTACATCTTCTACTACCCAGAGTATATTAGAACATTTCCAGCAACTTTGTGACCTAGTTGTGGTTGTCATAGTGATAGAATTAAAGGGACTTCATTCATTTAGAACGTCAGATCAGTTGTGTTTAAACAAAGTTCAGGTTTATTTGTAAAAATCAGCCATAGCTTGGGGGTCCATCCTAGGCAGCTTAAACCTCGAGATCACTGCTTACAGCTATATTTTAGTTTGTTTTCACAACATTTAATATATATGCAAATATACATTTTTGTATAATAACACTTTCTATGAATCCAGTATTCATAATGAAAAAGAAGTAAAGCATCCACAATGCTTCATAAGCTTTTGTTATTGTACATAGATGTTCATAGTCAGCTCTAGTAAAGGATTAAGTGGAAGATGGTGAATGAATGAATGAATGAATGAATGAATGAATGAATGAATGAATGAATGAATGAATGAATGAAGGAAGGAAGGAAGGAAGGAAGGAAGGAAGGAAGTTGACATAAGACTTTATAACTCAAATTAACATAATGCATATGAACATATTTAAACTTGATTCTATGGATGTTTTATTCTTACAAAAAGCATTTATAAGCTTAATATGTCATTATGTACTACTAGATATGCATTCTTTTCCAAAGAGGTAATTATTGACACTTTACACCTGTAAAGAGAGCTTAAAAGCTTTAATAAACAGTTGTGAGCACTAAAAAAGTCATTTTTAGAAAGGCTTTATGTAACTGGTCTCTATAATAAGTTAAAGAAGTGTTAAAATAAATAATTTATAATGCATTATGTAGCTGTGTTATAAAGCCTTATGCCATGTATAAATAACACTTTATGAGTGTGGTTATGTACATCTATGGCCATTGACAAAGGCTTATAACAAGTATTATAAAGCAGTGTGAATACTTTATATATCTTTATAAATTTGTTAGTAATTCATTAATAATACCAAATTTATGAAAAGTTTTACCAAAATTGTATGGTAAAATTCTTCCCGTTTCCGCGTGGGTTTCCGCTGGGTTTTCCGGTTTCCTCCCACTGTATAAAAAATGGATTCAAGGTAAATGAAATGCTCTAAATTGTCCTGTACAGTGTGTGTTTGTGTGAGTAAGTGTGCTCTCTCCTCAATGGGCATGAGGAACTCCACCATGACCCTTATAGAGGATTAAGCAGAAGATAATTAATGAATGAACTGAATAAGTCTTCCATCCTTGTACATATACTTCAACTCAAATTAATGATCCATTTCTGTTCCTCAAAAGTGCGATCCAGACTGATGTACCTTTTATGACTACTTTATTTTTCATAGCAACCATGTTTACTTTTATTGGCGGGACCAAAGGCAGTATGTGAAAAATGATTAATGGGTACAGTCCCACCAACAAGACTAATAAATAAGACTAATGATTGATCTAATAAATAATAATTATTTACATTTTGTAATGTTTTTTATTGTATAAAAATTCAGGAATTGTAAGGAAATCTCTGTATGTGTTGCCCAAGGAAATAAAGTTTTGAGCAAAACTGTCATGCAGCTTGTCATCACAAAAGAATAAAGCCATACATTCATTTTATGTAGAAACACAGAATACCCAAATGTATTTCAGATGTTTCAAAACGACATTGAAAATGTCTACTTCTAGATATGTCTGCTGCTGTAACATGAGTCTATGGGATCATAATATTGGAAAAAATTATGTAACTCAGTGGCTGCCACTTTTGCTTTATAGCAGCGAGTAAAAGTTTAAGTTTTTATTGTATTTTACAAAAATTCCTAACCTTTTTTTTTTTTCAAATAAGGGCATATGTGCCATGTAATATTGTTCTCGTGTTCAGTGAATTATAAGTTGTCCTATTGTTGCAATCATACATAATGATCTGTGTCTAAAAATGCTTATACAAACCTGTTTGGGAAGTAACCAGAATTTGCCACACTGACTGTCTATGTGGGGTGTTTCCATTGTTTTTTTTGTTTGTTTTTTTTTTTTACTTATTTCAGGTGGAAATGTTTATTGCAACTTTAATGTGCCTTCCTACACAGACTGATGATGTCCTCCAGACAACCGCAATGTGTTTAAAAAAAAACACTCCAGAAGTGGCACTTTGGCCCACTTAATGCTATAAAATTATTTACAGCATTTCCAGTCCTTATATATAATATTATTATAGCAGTGCATCTATGACAAAATGGTACAGCATGGTAATCCTGAACTGAAAATGAAGAAACTTCATTGTATCTAGCTCAGTGTATCTAGTTTCTTTTTAATTTGCATAGGTGGCATGATGAAATATATATTAAATTTCATAAAACAAGCAGTTTCATTCCTTGAATCTGATTGGCTGAACCGTTTTTCCAGCCATTACATTACTGACGATAATGCACACCTCCTACCACTTCACATTCGTATCAAATTAATGAAACCTGAAAACAATAAAGAGGTGAATGTGCTAAGCCACCATGCCACCTAATTTTTAAAATTAGACCCATTTAAGATATTAATGTTTAAACATGTATAAAAACATTCTTCTTTAATTTAGCCAGGAACAATTCTTTAAATGCTAATGGGTCGGATTGATTGAATTGATTGAGGGCCCTCTAGTGCAGCAATAAATGCAGCTGAATATTTACAGTAACTGTTGATCAGTCCTGCACACTGGCTTGGAAGAATTTTAACCCATTTCTCTGTACAGAACTGCTTGAATTTAATTCTGACATGTTGATGTGTTTCCTTACATTAACAGCTTGCTTGAAGTACTTCCACAAATTTTTGATGCGATTAGGATCAGCTTTTTGACATTGCCATTCGAAAATATCAACTCTGAGTCCCAGGCACATGGTCGAAGCTTAAGGGGTTGATTACTTAGTCAGCCAACACTTTGCCACAGACACTCAACAATGCCAAATAATTTATAGTGACTAAATATTTTTTGACCAATTAGGACAATTTCCTCCAGCACACCTGACAATCTATCACAGAGGTTGAAAATCACTGCGTTAGTTTTTAGCACGTTCACCTCTTAACACTGGGGATTCCTTATTCCAATCTTGATTTTTGCTTGGTTTTCCTGTTCTCCCTGTGTCCAGGTTTTCTGGTTTCCTCCCATAGTCCAAAAACATGGATTCAAGGTAAATTGGCTGCTTTATAGTCTCCATAGTCAATGCATACCAAGTCCGTTAGAGAGTAAGGGTTGTGTCAGGAGGAGCATCTAGTGTAAAACCCTTGGCCAAGTCTAATATGCGAGTTCATTGCTGTGGCAACCCCTGAATAGTAAAGAAAAAAACGTAGAAAGAATAAAAGTGCAATATTGCATGAAAACAGTTGTCTGATTGTGCCTGGCCGCTCAAGGAGGATGAGTCCCCTACTGAGCCTTGGTCCTCCCAAGGTTTCTTCCTAAAATAACATCATAACAGGGAGTTTTTTTTCTTGCCACTGTCGCTTTGGCTTGCTCTTTAGGGGTTTAGGCTTTGGACTCTGCTTTTTGGTAAAGCTGCTTTGTGACAACACACTGTTGTAAAAAGCACTATATAAATAAATTACTTGAACTTTAGATTTTTAAGTTTAAGTACCACTACAGCAAAATGAAATATATTTCATGCTTGATTGGCTTCTTTTGTGCTCTTCCTATGTGAGTGACACTCAGAGGTGGTGGCTAGTTGAACTCACTATTGTTTTAAAACAGTTGAGATCTACAGAGTTTTATTTTTAGTTTTTTTGCGATCTATTTTCTTTTTCTTGTATGTCTCTTTTGTTGTTTTAAAGAAAGGGCATGTGGTCTCTGAAGTAAGGTTACTCTTAATAGAATAGCTTACTGAGGAAATACATAAAAAAGACATCGTATTTATGGCAGCATATTACTTTCTAGCTTGCCAATAAAAGCATTTGGATCAATGGATAAAGCAAATTTATTCTCAGATATTTAAAAATCTATTACACTGTTTAGAACCATGAACCCCCACAGCATAGGTATTATTAGGGTGGTGGATGATTGTACGAGTGGATCAGACACCTCTATGTTTTGATTTGTGTACTATTCTCTGTCCAGCAGCACCGCTGTGTCTGATCCACTCATACTAGCACAACACACTAACGCACCACCAGCATGTAAGTATCACTGCAGTACTGAGAATCATCCACCACCCTAATACCGCGAGATCCTGATCATCAGAGAACATATTAAAACTATGTATGTAAAGAAACACGTGGACTGCAGTCTTTAATTGTAAAACTACAAAGGCCATCTATAAACAACAGACTGTGAGTGTGGAGGACTGAGGAGGTCTCAAAAATAAAAAAGTAAACGAAATAAAAAAAACTATATTAAAGTGTTAAGGATATTAATTTCCATTGAACTCTCAGGTTAAATGCTAGCACAACAATTTTGACTGTTGCAATCCAAAGGGATTAAATTAGATCCATACAACTACTTCATTTTCGGATCAAGTTAGTCGTCTCTAACAGACTGTCTATTTTGGACTGAGGTTGAAGGAAATTAGAAAATGTTTTGCTAGATTAATGTTTATAAAACAGGTAGTACCAGTCCTTATATCTAATTGGCTGAGCCGTTTGTCCAGCTATGACATTATTGACAATAATGCACACCACTGACTTCACATTTGTTTCAATGTGTGACATACAGTACATTATTTTACTATTTGGCAACAAAATGGCATTTTCTGATCATTAGAGAACCCGGAATCCTTTTACTCAGTGTGTGTTCACTTTAAAAATCGGACAAGATACCAGTTTATTATTGATTTTGCTTTCAATAAACCCATCTATAAAACAAACTTTGTTTTTATTATAATGTGTTTAATATATACTATTTGTTTAACACAACACATTTGAACACAACACCCAACTTTAAAAGTATAGACATAAATAAAGAAATATATATAAACATATAAATATATATA
>JAOUQT010062120.1:0-10499 GCA_025769995.1 Xyliphius kryptos
CTTTATAGGGGGGTCTTGCTAAGTGCCTCTAATTTCTACCTGTTGTCTGTTCCATTTGCACAACAGCAAGTGAAATTCATTGGACAGGTTGATTTCACAGAAGTGTGTGTGTGTTTGACTTGGGGTTACATTGTGTTGTTTAAGTGTTCTTTTATATGTACACATACACAAGAGAATATTTGTGTTGCGCTACAGCAGAGAACTTGATAACAACATGAAAGTTGAAAGGCTATTGTTTGCGAATGAGTTAAGGCCTTGTATTTTTTTTAAATATTTAAAATAAATCTATTATTATAGAGCAAGGTTTGTAGCAATTAAAAATCTGAAAGGAATATAGTTTGAGTTGATACTACGGCGTCCACGGTGCCTTTCTACATGAATATATTAGTAGGTTTTCCAAGGAGACAATAAGGCATGACTGAGCCCGAAAACCCGTTTTTCTAATGGAATGATTGGAAATCACAAGGCTTTTTAGGTACTCAGGAACACCCAAATGTTACACTAAAAGGGGGCTTGTGTTCGACAGCAATGTCAATCAATATCAATATCAAATCAAATAGGGGCAATTTAGAGTTGCCAATTCACCTTGAAGCCATGGTTTTTCGATTAGAGAAAACTGGAGAACCTGGAGAAAACCCACAGGGATATAAGGAGAACATGGAAATTCCTTAAGCATTCTAAAGCAACATCATTGAATCAGATCATTGAATAGGATACTAACTTGTCAGGTGTAAATACAGACGCCGCTGTTTTCAATTAAATGTCAGCATTTAAAGAAAACAGCTTCAAATCAGTGTTAAAATTAGGTGCAGTATATGGACAGGGTTGAGACAAACTAAAAACACGGTAACCAGGAGTTACAAACAAAAAAAGCATGCAATAATCCAACAATAATCAGAAGCAGTGATGCAGTGAGACTGATTTGAAACAACAAAGAGGGAGACCGTTAAAAATGAGTGAATGAGTGAGTCATATTTAATGAGTCCCAAGTGAAATTCAGGTGTGTGGAGGGAAATGAAGGTTTGTTGGTCATGTGTTTCAGGTCGAGTGGTTGGGGGGACTTGTAGGATTATCAGACTGAAAGGTCTTTAACTCTCATTATAAAAACGGGTAGTTTCGGTACTTAAATCTGAATGGCCGAGGTGGTTGTCCAGCCCTGATGTTATTGGCAATAACACACACCTCTGACTGCTTCACATTCATATCAATTCATGATATACAACACATTATTTACCCAATGTTTTTTTTATAAAATGTTTTCTAATCTGGCCTCTAGATGGCACTATTTAGTTGTTGGAGATACTGGAAAACCTGTTTCTCAGCGATCAGCGTTCACGAACTAGATTATCTCGCAGAAGACCAATTTATTAGCGTTTTTCCCCCATTAAACACATTTATGAATCAAACCTTGTTTTTTTTATTGTAGTGTGTTTTTAACCTTTTTATAATAGTAATAAGGCACTCAAGGCTGTGTATTATTGTGAATAAGTCACAAATCCTCTTTCTCCTGATTTATTGACAATAATGCACAATTTCTTGTACCTTATTGCTTTATTAGTTTCAGGGGGGCTGTGTTATGGATTCACTTTATCGGTGTGGTTGGGAGGTGTTCCCCATGTCCATCCAGGGTAGAACTTTCGGGCGCTGGGCAGATACACCCAGGACAGGGCGCCAACATATTGCTGGGCACACACCTGCTTACACACCCGCTCACTCACAAAGACTATATGGGGCAATATAAATCAGTCAGTTTATCTTGAATTCATGTTTTTTAAACTGTGGGAGAAAACCGGAGAACCTGGAGAAAACCCACAGTGACATGGGGAGAACTGGGAAATTCCACCAAGATTGGAAGAGCACTAACCACTAACCACTGTGCCACCCAGTATTCTCACATCATACTAGATAAACCCTAAAAAAAAAAAAAAACCAACAGGACCCTTAACCAAAAATAATTTCCCACCTACTGTAAAGCATTTTGGTGGTAGCATTGTATCTTGGGATGTAGGGATGCAGGATTGAGTCTGTGCTCGACAGCTGGAGATAATGTGCAGTTTCATGTCCTCTAATAGTGAACTTGGGGGATGGGGGGATTTTCAACGCTGTCATTATTCCGCTAATCTGTCATTTTCATATTTCAATGACAGTTTGTTTCATTTATAAAACACGGAATAATTGAAATTACTACAAGCTTGAAAGAGAAACAAGTTCAAATCTGTTCTAATTTAAAGAACCGGAATGGAATGAAGGTGAGTCATGAGTTCATGCCACAAAAGAATGAGATGTTTTATTATATGCTGCTTTTTATTTCATTAAGAGAACAGAGTAAAGTGGACTAACACATAACTTAAGACCAATTGGGACAACTCGCATGGAACAAAAATAAAGCTACGCGTCTGTTTACTTTGTCCGTACCGGAAAAAACATACCCCCCCCCCCTAATAATATGCCAGCATGTACTTTGACGGATTTTTTACATACATTTTTAACAAAGACTTGAATATTTTGTGTTAATCCATAGCAAAATCCCTGCATTCTCTTTCTTCAATAATTAAATATTTTTTTGTGTTCACATTAAATAATTAACAAACATAAGAAATCGTGCTTTGGTCCTGTTATTTCTGCCACTTTTTTAGTAAGTTAATAATTAAATAATACAAATAATTGTAATCATTTCTCAGACAATTATACCATCCAAATCTGGAATGTCTCATCGCTACCCAGCAGCACTGCTTTGACTGATCCACTCGTATCAGCACAACACACACTTGCCCCTGCATATGCACTAAAAAGTATCTAATACCTGGTCCGTGGGGGTCCTGATTATTAAAGACCAGAGTTAAAGAGACTAATCATGTGCAAAGTTTATCTTGATGGTTTAATCCAGAATTGGGGAGCTGTTTCTAATAAAGTGGCGGCAAAGTGCAGTTCTTATGGGGTACAGTTGTGATCAAGGTTCAACTCAGAATCACGTTAGCACTTCAGCCAATCAGAAATTAGTATTTAATAAGGCATCTATATGTATATTGGCCAAGTCATAGTGATCCATTGTCCCGCTCTGTTTTACTCACAGCTCACCCCCGGTGTCTCGTGCACTCATGTTTCTATGAGGACAGTTTTCCCCCTGGCCGGGCAGGCAAAATAAAAAATCTCCCATCGGGGGGTTTTTGATTAGCCTGTCGTCCGGATGAATGGAGATGAGTGCAGTGGTAACTCACTAAGTTGGGACACAGCTGCGCGCGACTCCTGTGTCTGTGCGAGAAGGTGTGCGGGTCATGTACCCGGTGCATGGGCAGGATGATCGGCTTCACTGGCGTGCCTGCCATTATCTTCACATCAGGGCTGCCATTACAGGGCCTGTTCTGTAATTCTCTCAGCAAAATTAGCTCTAATGTCAGGGCTGCCCTTGATGCGCAAACGTTGTCCAGGGTAGGTGTGCTGGTTTGATGAACCACCAGGGGTTCAACATGAAAAGTTTGAGACATTCCGTTTTAATAGTTGGAAACACACAGTAATTAGTCATGTTTGGTTTGAGGAATAAGAATCATATGCAATGAGCACATTGACGTGTGCATGTGAGGTGTGGTAGCTCAGCGGTTAGGGTGTGCGGCTCGCTGTCTGGGGTTTGGGGGTCCAACCTGATTTCTGAACCCATACTTGGAACTCGCTTTTATAATAAATAGGATCTATGTGCGTATTGTCCTCCACATTTAACCCATCCGTGCAGTGAAACACACACATATGCACACACCGAGTGAAGTGAGCACACGTGCCAGGAGCAATGGGCAGTCCTGCGTATGACACCTGGGGAGCAATTGTGGTTAGGTGTCTAGCCCAAAAGCCATTCAGGCATAGTCCTTGGTGGTGGACCACATGTTCTCATGGTCATTAAGTCGCGACCCACTTTTATAGAATACAGACCAAACAAACGCCATTTTTTTAAATAATCTTGAAACACATGTTTAAACATACATATGCGTGTATAGTGAAAATGTGTAAACATATTTGTTTTCAATGCATTTTCTTTGGTTTTAACACCAGAAGCTGGCTGTACTTCTGAACTGAACAGAGTTGATCTCGTTTCGCTGATTCAAACAATGACCAGGTTAACCTGAGCAGAGGAATTGGGTGAAAGGTTCAGTCAGTTGTTGTTCTTCTCTGACTCACAATGACGAGGCCTTTTAATAAAGAAAGAAATAAAGCCTTTATGAATGTGTGTTAATACCCCAGTTTATCTTCTACTATTTGGTTTACAAAGACCATAATAAATATGTTTTGTACAAATGACCCATTTTTTAAGCCTGAACCTCCATACAGGTGGAAACTTTGTGAGGACCAAGGTCCAGTGGGCGGACCATTGCTCATTGAGTTGAGGGGCAGTGGAAACAGGATTTGTAAAATTTATAAAAAAAGTTTATACATTAAGAATTTTTCAATCCATCAGGTAAATTAATTGAGTTTAGTCATTAAATTGTTGTCAATAATCCCTCAGCTTCTCAGTGATGATGTCATCTTATGGCACAGACATGCAGATGGCATGATGTCTTAAAAGCAAAAACACAAGGGGACCTATTTTCGCGAAATTTAGTTAGTTGTCATCCCCACAATGTGCAGCTTGATCTTGGGCATGTCAGTGTGTCAATTCTGATTTACGCGGTGTAAAATGGTCAAAAGTAATGTACTAACTCTCTTAATTCTTCAAAGACGTAACGTGCAATAAACCAAGGGTACCAAGGTGGCGTTCTGACTTTGGCAGATTGCTCTTTCAACGGTGCAGCTTGCTGGACTCAATGCAATAGTCCATGAGTATGGCATCAGAAAGGGTCCAAAAGTTTTGAGAACTTAAAAGCAGAATTCGTAAGCAAAAAAGGTCTATTTTCTTCATTGCACATTTTTTTGCTTGTGCTTCTCATTTTTTCGCTTGCGCTTTTCTCTATCGCCCCCTCGTGTCTTAAAATTTCTCACGTTCAATTTTTGTATTTAGGACCCGTTTTAACGGGTGGGCGGGATCTAGACAGTTATTGGCTGCTCGAGATAAGTCCAGCCCACCCAGCCATGCTACATATCCGGCGACATCAGCGAATATGGGTGTGTTGTTTTTGAAAAATGAGTTGAGAGTTTGTTTACATCTATCAGCTTTTTTAATTTTTATTATTTTATTTTCCAGTCCCACTTTTTAAAATGAGTTAATCCACAATTTGTCATAGTGTAGCATGGCTGGGTGGGCTGAACTTTTCTCGAGCAGCCAATTACTGTCTAGATCTAGGGGGGGGGGTGGGTGTATGAAAAAAAGAGCAACCAAAAAATTTGACAATTTTTTGCTTACGCATTCTGTTTTTAAGTTCTGAAAACTTTTAGACCGCTTCTGACGCCACACATGAAGCTCATGTAAATAGAGAACACACAGTATAGTGTAGACAATGCATATGCATTCTCTGTACAAATGCAGCGATATTTAATAACATTCAGCTCTATTTAGCATTCAGTGGCGTTGGACACGTGTGTTGATTCACCGCCAAGCTAGCAACGAACGTCTGACTGTTTTAGGCAACGGTGCACCTATGTTTTCTGCAAAAAAATCACTACGATAGACTTGTACTTGAAACACACCTCATTTTGAGATGGGCACGCCCATCTGGGTAGATATATTCACAAGCTGCGTTGATATTTAAATGAATGGGGAAAAGACTGTTGGGGTATAGGACCCAAGTGGTGCAGTGATAAGTATAATAAGTGTATTTTGTCCTTGGATCTGACCTCTTCAGGCTCAATCGTTCTAATTAAATAATCATTATTTGGTTTAGCTGATGTTTACAGCTGTGTGTTCAACATCAGCAGTGGCATGAGGGTCTGTGGGAAAGTCTCCCATATTTCTCGTCGATCAACTGTTCAGTTTAAAAAGCAGCGGCAGTGTTTACATCTGAAAACAAGTGCGTGGTGACTCAGTAGATTTGGTTCTGCACTGTTAATCACTTCTGGTTTCAAACCGCAGCACAGTTAAGTTGTCTTCATCTCTAAGCTGCTTGGATGGTAATCATGCCTCCATGTTTTTTCTCTGGGTTAGAGTGTCTGCTAAATACTGTAAATGAAACAGAGGAGTGCTTTAATGCTTCATTGAAAATGAATGGCTGTTCCACATTACGCTGTACTTCTGTTAAAAGTGCGGCCCGACTGGTACGTTTGTTTATTCTGGATTACATAGATTTCTTATAGATTAAGGAACTGTAAGGATGTTGTTTGTGTTCCGTTTAACATCCATCAATTATCCACTGCTAAATACTTTACTATGGTAGTTAGTGTGTGTTTGAAGGGCAGGTTTTGGGCGCTGGGAAATACACCCAGGAAAGAATGCCAATCTATCATTGAGCACACACTTACACCCTTGAAACCTGGATCCCCAGTGCTGTGATTCATTACTCTCATGCTAACCACTACCACCATCGTGCCGCCTCGGTTTAACATCTTTACTATGTTCTGTATTCTGGTTTTCAGGAGTTCCGTATTCAGGAACGTCAGTTACTACGATACCCGAGGCCCGGCAGCTTGATTTAGATTGTTTCCGTGTGTCTTTGCTATCATGATGACCAGAAAAGGAATGTTCTAATTCTTTTCAATATTCATGGGTGTGTTTTGGCTGTAACATGCAGTTAACCAATCAGCGTGTCACCTTCTGTTCCCTTTAAGTACCAGGTGCGCTCTGACTTTGGTGGATTGCTGTTTAGACAGCACAATTTTTTGTTTACATGGAATAATGTTCTGTTTTGTATTATTTTTCTATAAGGAATAAACAGAATACAAAACCCACCAAAACCACCTCATCAATGTCAATAAACATTACACCACCCAAATTAAACTTTAAAGTGTTGTCAACAATCCCTCAACTTCTCAGTGATAATGTCATCTTATGGCAGATTCACAGACATGCAGATGGCATGATGTCTTAAAGGCAAAAACACAAGGGGACCTATTTTCGCGGTCTTAAAATGGTGTAAAATGGTCAAAAGTAATGTAGTAACTCTCTTAATTCTTTAAAGACGTAACGTGCAATAAACCAATCAGCGTGCCACGGACCAAAATAGAACAGAGAACCAACACTACACAAACAAAAACAAGAAAACAGATATTTGAATATTCTGATTTTCTGTCAAAAACAAAAAACGATATTTGTGACAGACTAAAAAACATTGTTGCTAATTCTATTGTACTTATATTGTTTTCTGTGACTTAAAAAGCAGCCTGTCAGCTGTTACTAAGTGTATACAATCATATAACGAGGTTTGGGTCCTTGTTTGGGTGTATGCAGGCCATTTTGTTTTTCATTGTATGTACGTGAACGTTAGTGTATTATTTCTCGACGAAAGTACTGAGATAAACACATTTACACACACACTCACAGGCAGTCAGACAGACACGCACACAACCAGTAAAGGCCGTGAGAAAAAGCGAGAGGGCTGGTTCTCTCGGCATGCGCGCTAGGAAAAATCATCCCACACACCCGGAGTCTTCGAGACAGACTGTAATTCCAACAGGTCGAGCAGGAAAAGTGGAGCTAGGAGTTGCTAGCGTAACAGTGTGCGTTTGTTTTGAATACGCTCGGCCCCACATGTGTAGGCATGTGCGTGTGTGTGTTTGCCGTCCATGTCAGCCAAAGGCCCAGGTGCAAACATCCCCGTTTTCCACACTCTGACCACAAACCTGTTTTTATCGTTTTGCTGATTGCAGGTTAAAGAAATCGTGTTTTAAAGAAGCTGCGTTTTGTCTCGAATTTATGAAGCCCATCGGCTCATGTGTCAATTAAAAACAGAGCGCTAACCCCCCAACCCCTTCTTTTTGTCTTCTACAGGTGATCAAGCAGTGATGTTACAGAGCTGAGGACTCTTCCACACAGTAAGCAATACCCCTTAATTCAATGATTAGTACTGATTACAAACCCAGACTAAATTTTGGACACGCCTTTTTTTTCTCCTTTGTCTATTTTTAATGTTGTAGTTTTACAATTACACACTTTTTTTTCATTTCATCTCATTCTCTTTCGCTTAATCCTCTAGTAGAGTCCAGTTGGGTCGGGTTTCCCATGTCCATCCATGGGAAAATGTTGCGTGAGCGGGGCAGAAACACTCACTCTCTCTCTCACACACACACACACACACTATATAGGGGCAATTTAGAGCAGCCAATTTACCTTAAATTCATGATTTTGCTGTGGAAGGAACTGAAGAATTCAGAGAAAATCCACATGGACATGTGGAGAACATGAAAATTCCACAAAGATCAGGATTCCAACCTGGATCCCCATTGCTGCAAGAGTTGGATGTTCAAACTACTTTACCACCATACTGCCCACCATCTGTTTCCAAATAATACCTGCTCTGTGGTGATACTATTGGGGTCCTGACTATTAGAACGGAGTAAAGGGGACGTACACAGTATGTACTGTTGTCCACATTCGAATTAGAACCTCAAAGTCCACTACAAAGTAAGTGAACCTGTTAAATGGAGCAAAAAGGAGGTGTGTCCAAACCTTTGACTGGTTCTGTATAAAAGTAAAGTGACCGATATGACCTAGAAAAGTGTAAAGTTTGGGAAAACTGTAAAGAACCTGCAATTTTGCAGTCTCACTGTGAGCTGACGGCATCATCCAGGAGGTTAGATACCTACAGCATGACATTTTCCACAATCACAAGTAACGTTTACAATAATCTTTAAATCTAATTTGATACATAGAACATCACAAAGCAGCATCGAATCCCAGTCTGTTATTATTCCGTCTTTACCTCCGTCCTTTTCTGGCCCACTCTGTTTGTCTGTTCATTGAAATTTCAGTTGTGTGAATTGACAGGTGTGAAATCGGGGTTTGTTTAACAGAACAGCGGCGGTTTCGGTGGCGCTACACAGCAGCACACGCTTTTTATTTCCAAGACTCCTTAATCTGGCAATTAATCGAGGCGCATGAGCTGAGGAACGTGCCATTACTCAGGCCGAGCTGTTGCCGCTGCGCTTCATTGTTCGGGTCCCTGGTGGTTGCAGAGAATGACAGAAACACAAGGACGTTCTTTTTCCTTCCCCTCCATCCCCGTTCTCCTACCCGCTTTCATCTGCCTTTCATTTCTCTCCTGATCTCAACACGGCTCCTGCTCCCGATTGTGTTATCTGGTGTTTAATAGCAGCTGTAATAACGTGGTTTATTAATTATCTGCGTGTGATTGTGCGGTGTCCACAGGTGGACTGACTGCTGCAGTCACACTCGCTGTGGTTGCTCAGGAAACGTATGTTATGTATGTCGCATGTGATGTCAAGCGCCACCGAGGTCTCCGTGTTTCTCGAACCACGTACACATATCACGCCTGCTCCTGTCCGCCTCAGCTAATCAATAATGCTAATGGCGCTGTCACCCCATTGATTTTCGCAAAGGCTTGAAACAAACGAGGCGTCTTCTCCGCAGCATGACCCGCCCTCCATTTGAGCGACAGTGCATTCTGTGCTTTTCATGGCCGCTCATGTCCTCCGTGTTTAGAATCCGATGAAAACAGTCTGTGACATCATCGCTTCCCAGCTGTCTGTAACGGGAATGTGTGCTTGCATGGCGGGTAGAAACCAGGGTTATTTTGAGTCTGCGTTTGTCCAGTTTCTCACTAAGAAATTGCAGACGGCGTTCGGGCTGATAGGATGCCCAAAGGGAGGTCAGAAAGTTGATTCAGACCGAAGAGCTCCACAGTGCACAGTGTTCCTCAGCAGATACAGATGTTTAAGAACCCAGCAGTGTTCCTCTCAGCTTGATGGGAACAAGTGCTTTCTTTAAATAGCCTCATGTGTAAGACAGCAAAGCTCCACCACATGGGATTTAAAAGCCAGAGTGATTTTACATATGAACATATATATCCTCACCGGCCATTTTATTGAATACAACTCTTTGTTTCCTAGGGGTGTAAATATGAATCAATTCTAATAGATGAATCGATTATACGGCCGGCGGTTCGATGCATCGATACGTCAGCAAGAGTATTGATTCATTTGTTAATTTTTGGGTTACACAAAATATCACCTCTAAAGCTGCGGGTGGCTTTACCTCACTACTCTTTTAACTTTATTTATACTTCACAAGAGGAAGAAGAAAGTGAAACATTGAAATGAAATGTTGCATCCTGTGTTGAATTAATACAGGACGCAATCTTTTATAAATAGATTTTTGCTTTTTGAAACACTCACGTTGTTCGCATGAACCCACGGCTTTTAAAAATTGCAGCGACACCATACTCTACCACAAACTTGTGGAGGTGATGGACAGACACACACAACACTGTAATTCATACTCGTGGGACAGATACTGTATGGAACTTTGTTATGATAGGTTTCATATCTTGCTGTGCTTTTTAAATATATATTTGTAATATATATTACATATATAATTTTAATTAATTTATTGGCAGCACGGTGGCTTAGTGGTTAGCACATTCGCCTCTCAGCGCTGGGGATTCCCGGTTCGAATCCCAATCTGGGTG
>JAOUQT010062139.1:0-20740 GCA_025769995.1 Xyliphius kryptos
AATTATTTTCTACTTTTTAGTCCGTTTAATAAAAGTGTGTTTTTTTAAAAGAAATATTTCTTTAATATATTTTTTTTATATCTACAGTTTGTAACTTTTTTTAAACACTTAGCATAGAACTGCAACAGCTGTTCCAAAGTATAAGTTTATTAAACTTGCTGGGCAACATGGAAACCATTATCATTTACAAATCTTGGCTGGTGTATCTGTTCAGTGCCCTTCTGTCATACATTCATACGGGTATACTTCTCTTACCAACTAATCTGTTTATGTACCAGTATGTAGTTATTACATCTGGGCAGCACGTTGGCCAAGTGTTTAGCACATTTGCCTCTCGGCACTGGGGATTCCTGGTTCGAATCCCCATCTGGGTAGAGTTTCCATGTTCTCAACGTGTCCGTGTGGGTCCACCAGGTTCTCCGGTTTCCGCACCCATTCCAAAAACATGGATTTAAGGTAAATTGAATGCTCTAAATTGCCCAGTATTTTGTGTGTGGCTGTGAGTGTGCCCAGCGATAGATTGGCGCTCTGTCTTAGGTGTATCTGCCACCCCCGCCCTGCCTGCGACACCAGTGGAGGATTAAATGGAAGATAATGAATGAATAAAATGAAATCTACTGTACTTAGAATTAGGGATGAGATGATTAATAGGATTTGCAATGAATTGTGATAAATTATGCAATTATTTAATTGTAAGAGTGCCTTAACATTGCCATAAAGTTAATAAATAATAGTTTTTTTTCAAAGGGATATATGTACTTTTATAATTTAATATTTTGTGTTACTATTCAGCAAAATCCCCATTTTTTGCAATAAAATTGAGGTAATCATTGAGGTTAATTATTGCATAATAATTGTGATCATTTCTTAGACAACAATCGTACCGGTATAAATTAAACAATTCTTTTGTATAACACATTATAAATATTTATTAAATATATAAATCTTGCTTTCACACAAGGTCTATAAAAACATCCCTACATTTATAAAATACTGGAAGCTACAGCAAGATTTTAACAGAATATTTTGGCAAAACAAAACTAGTTCCATGAAATTTGGCTTGAGTTCTTACTTTTATAAGCTGCAGCATCGTGTCCTGTTTGTTCACCCAGGTTTCATGTTGATGGGGTAAAACAAAACTAGAATTGTTAGAACACAGGACACCAATGAGACCAAAATGAAGGAAATATAATTTATAAACAGAAATGCCATGCCAAGCTGTGTGTCTAAAATACAGCTGTAAACCAAACAGCAACATGTGAGCAAATGGAATGAAATCAAGAATGGTGAACAGAATCAGCTGCAGTAAACTTGTGACTTAAATTGCTAATTTAACTTGTAGGCAGTCAACAGTTCACACTACTTCTAAGAAATTTAAACAGAAGCATTTAGAACAAAAAGCTGTCCAGCAAAACCGTGACAAATATAATGTCGCCATCTAAAAATGTATCTCTTACTGGAATACTTTAAATAATAATACTGTATATAAAATCATCTAAAACTGGAACTTTCCATTATATATCAGTTTCCTGCTTTTTATTCAATTACCTAATGACTGGTTAATAAATGGTGAACATGCATTACTTGTTAATGTAAAGGGCTTGCAACAAAAAAATATAATATTAGAGATTTGCAGGAGGGTAAGGAGAAAGCGTTTGATCACACGTGGGTACAAACTTGCAAAATTTTCCAAGTGTAAAGACAGCCCATTTGTCATTACTTACCAATATTTAAATTTTCCATAGCAGAAACCACTGGCTCATATAGTGATCTAAGTTTCTCTTATAATGGGCAGCTATATTCTGGATACAATGGTCATGCTACTAATTTAACAAGAAATAATCATTCCACATTATTTTGGATGTGAGGAAAGTGACCCTGTACATTACATTATGCTTGATTTGGTTAGTTAGCTATTTTTATGTGGCAGTCTGAAAGCATTAAAACACAGAAATCATTTCTCACACTGAACTTTTTTTGCATCGATAAAATACATTGAGTGTGCTTTGCATGTTTATGAAATTTCAAATGTTAAAAAAAAAATAATAGAAGCATGCAAGTTGTTATATATGTTCTGTTGTCACAAAGCAGCTACATATTTTATGGACTCAAAAAATCAAAATCACCAGACATGTAAAGTTACTAACTTATGACAGATAATTTATTGTTGCAGTAGCTGTAGGTATGAGCTGAGGTACTTTTATTAACTGTTGTATGCTGCTGTTACTGCTGCTGCACAGAGGCAAGCTATATAAATCATTTATAAAGAATCAGCTCAAGAGAATTTTGAATCATTATTTATGCATCGCTACAATGCAATGTTTTTATATCATGCAATGTCAAATGGTAATAATGGTAACAATGGTATTAAACATTGGTGTTAATTAAATTAGAATCTTTTTTTGCATATGAACATGCATAAATACAACACAAACTTAATATAAGCTTTTGGAATCTTAAAGTAGCAATTCTAATATTCATATTTTGTCATGCATTATAACATTAATAAGCTGCACTAAAAGCTTTCCTGTAGTGTTACCTCTGATTAAGTTGAGCAGAATAGATTATGCATTTATCCTAATTTAAATGTGTGACTGCTGATGGTCACCCATCATGCCTACCATTACAGAATGATTAGAGGTCTCAGTTTAAAACAGAAATGACCAACAAAAACAGGCAATGCTAAAGGATGCGTGGACCTTGTACTTGTATTCTTCTCTGCACTCTCACACAACTATACACTCCCACACTATTTCTGCATCACACTTCTTCCTGCCAAATGCTCCAGCAACAGTGTAGAAGAGATGAAGGGAAGAGATGCAGAGAAAAGAACGGATCATGTGCGTGGGTAGTGGGGGTTCAGATGTGATAAAGCCTCCATGGTAACAGGCTGTCTATCACAATTTATATAACCCTTCCCTCCTCTGTTCAGGTCCACCAAAGTCTTTACAGAAACCACTGTTTTACTTCCACAGCTGATGATCTTGTTTGCTTAATGGCACTTGTGGAAGTGGGGCCCTTCCCGTCTTTAAGCTGTAGACTCTCTGAACTGCAGTCTGAGGAAGGGGTCAGAATGGCTAGGGCATGATCACAATACGCTGCCTTCCTTCCTAAGGAACACCCACACACGTACACATTCCTACACCAAGTGTTAACGTCCATGCAGGAAAAACTTGCTTTATGTTGAGGATTCTTTAAAGTTCATTAGTTTTGTGCATAATATTTCAGGATTGAATATGTAATGAGCTGATAACTTTTTCAAAAGATGTTTGTTGCACAAGTGACCGGACATTTCTAGCCGAGGACCATCATAAGGACTTTCATTCGTTGAATTAGTTTACATGTGCCCTAATGCAGCAACATCTAATACACAGGGTTAAGCTATAGCAGAGCATATTGGTTGGGCACTTGATACAAAAACACAGTAGAATTACAAATCACTCTGCTCTTAAAGAGTGATGAAAGTTACAAGAAAGCCAACGTCTAATTCTTAGAACAGGTACCAAACTAGAACTAACAAGCTGAAAGTTTAAACACAAACACCAGAAGTACAGTTGTACGAATAAACAATATTTTGTAGCGATGGCTGAATACCTTTTGAATACTTCTTCTGCTTGTTTGAGTAAGTGTAGCATTAAATGCAGTTAACACAAAAGCATTTTGCTGATTTAGGCTAGATGTGACTTTTGGTAAACTCTCTAAGGTTTGTCTATGAATAATCATACCACAGTTCCTCTAAAAGAATTTTGTCAGTTAATTGATTCTTAATTCAGCCTCAAGCTGCATTTACAAATGCACTGCAAGTCTGAACTTTTCTATACATTACTGGCAAGAGCTTTATCTGTAAATGCAGTTGTCCTAAATGGTTGTACCATACTTTTGTGCTGTTGGCTCTTAAGTGTTGAATTGTATTTTGCGTGCATATTAAAACAGAGCCACCGATAATCTAAAATGACAGAGAGTTGGGTGGTGGTATTAAGGTGGTGGGGTTGTTTCTTCTAAAAGGTGGGAGCTAAACTGGAAGAATGTGGCAGCAGTAACAATATTTTAACCAGAGAAACAAAATCTGGTTTGGTACATCTCTATAAGGGCTGAGGCCGGAATCATTAGACAAATTCAAAAAAGCAAGAGTCCCTGTTGAATATGACCAAACCATTAACTGGCCATGTAGTCATGAATTCTTACATTTTTTTTCTTACTGGAGCTTTGACCCTCCAGGAACACATTTATAATTTATTGCTGCATTCTGCATTTGTCGCTGTACCGGATTCTCTTATCATCTGTAAAAACTGTACAGACTGAAGCAATGAAAGTGGGCACAAGGTTTTTGAAAGGTATAACATTTGGCTATTTTTTTTTCCTTAGAAAACTTTTCGGAACTTTAACTGTGTGTTTTAAACCTGCTATTACTTAAATTTAGAACAAGTCAGTTTTTACTGTAAGGTTTTAGTAAAAATATGTCAATGATTAAAGGTAATTTGTAAAGATATTCTATTGATAATTAGTCTCTAATCAAAAACTTTTGAGCGTTTGATGGTGTAGACCATGACACTGAATGACCATTTGTTTATGTGAATAGTATATTTTTATTTAAGCAGCTGCTGTTGTTGATTTAATGACTTTTAGTTGATTCATCTGAAAAATCTGTGACCGGTATTAACTACATTATCCTAAAATATCAAATTGTACTTCTCAACAGTGTAAATAATCCACCAATAATTACTAGCAATCTATGCTAATGATAATTAAAAATAGTCATTTCTATGACATGAGACATTTAAGCTTTTACATTACAGTATGATTATGTTAAAAGTGTGAAAATGTTTGTGTACCATTGAAACCAAACTTCCTACAGACAAGAAAACCCTTTATTAAACACACTGTGTTTAATGGATTTGAAAAGCCCTGGTGCTTTTTAAGTTTGAATCATTTAATTTCTGCTTTGTCTCAGTTAATTCCTCCCATACTGTTGTAATTTCACCTGCACAGCTGAAACCTTTTCATGTGTAAGACATTTTAAACAACAAAGTAGAAGAAAAAAAAAACACAAAAAAAACATGGCAAGCCCTAACCAGTCAGGAACACATCTCCCACACCTGGCCTGGACTTCTGCTGAGGGCCAATCACTATTCAGTCAAAATCTGTGTTCTGAACCAGTTTGTATTTTGGTCTGTTTCACTGACCTGGTGTGTCATTCTGTTAAGAGTTTCGTGCTGAGCTTAGTGCTTATGATGCACATTCTGAAATATGTTCCAATTCCATAGTTAAGCTTTGCATGAACTTTTTGCATACTATATGAAGTGCCTGACCTTTATTATTTTTTTGTAAATTTTGGATGTTAATTTTTGCAAATGCTTCTAAAGTTTTCCTTAATGAATACAATTTTTACATCTAGCTCAAATATATATGCAATGTGTAATATGTGAATAATTGCACAAACCCAGCAGCAAAGTGACTTTGCACAAATATGGTACATAAAAAGGATGTTAAAGTTTTGACTAAGTGCTGATAGTTTTAAGTAAATGGTATAAAATTGAAACATTGCCTTTTAATTATTTATTTGTCTTAAAGTCATAGTTACAGTTCAAAAATACTATTGTGTATACTATTTTTGTTTAAATTTTTATTTACTCTACTAATTACTATATGTAGTTTAATAAATGATTTGGAGAGTCATTTGCAGTGTTTTTGCCAAAGCTCAGCAATAATTAATGACTATATGTCAGGAATGAAAACTCTGTAATTAAGTTTTATCTTTTTACTTAATGCTTAACACATTTTGGGGGCACCTGTCAGCTGCTGTCTTAAAAGGACTTAAATTAAATGGCTTTCTCACAGTCTGTCAAGTCTAACATTTTATTGGCAGAATTAGGATTAGAGTAAACGGACATTTCACTGCTCTCAATGACTTAATAGAGTAGCAGGAAAACACAAATGAGCCCAAACAGGAGCATGATATTATTTATCTGTCACCCAAAAATATGGGAGACTAGATTACATTTTGCCTAATTGGGTATCTTTTCAATAACTTCAAAACCATGTGACCAATTTTAGGCCACCATACACATTGCTATAAATCTCATGCAACCTTTTTATTGTTTTTCCTTTAGGAAAATTATTTAATTAGGGTAATGGATAACCTCTTTTTTTAAAAGTAAGTTTAATTCCAAATAGTAACTTTAAGTAGACTCTGAAGGTTGCTCTGATATCTGACTTGAACCCTTTTTGAAAGTGTAAGGTGCAGAGCTAAGCATTCTATATAAAAATGGTTTAATTATTCATGTTTGTTGATTGATACAAGGTTATCATTGGTTGAAACTTCATGTAATGGGACTAATAAGTAAATCCAAAAAAGAAAGATGATTAAAAAATGTGCAAAATGTAATTTTATATTTGCTCATACTTTGGTTTTTTTTTTAAGAGATACTCTAGAAATATATCTTATATTGAATTTTCCCCAGTGCTTTTAGATAAAAACTATTTAGCATTTTACAGCAGAGTATATCATTTGCATAATTTACAATAATAAGTTGCTTCTTATAAATTTAAAACATAATGTATGTTCTATTTTTACAAACCTGAAAAGGTGTGAGCTTTTTTAAAATTACTTCAGTGTAATTTTATGGCAAACCTTATGCTTTGCCATAGGTGAAACGGGACTTTACACACGTCACCTCTGTTTTACATTCCTAAAAAGAAAAACAAACTGACAGTTGAACGTTGGTGTCTTCTGGTAAATTTTTGTGATTCTGACATCTTCAATTCCTTTCCGTGTTTCTGCAGAGATCCTCTTGGACGACTTTATGTTGACACACCCCATCTTCTTGGCTTCAGACAAGTTTCAACAAGTCCTCCTCCAACAGTATCCTTCACACAATGTCAGCATCAACCATGTGCTATCAGTGAGCTGAAAACCACTGGGTTTGTTTTTATCATGGCAACCATTCTGGTAAAGCCCACTTCAGCTAGTCTAAGTGTATTTATGTAATGCGCCTGTAGCAACAGCCTTTGTTTATACATGTTATTATGGGTGGATCCTAAGTCTTGAAACCCTGATAGTACCCAAAATGTTTCCCATTCATGGATAACTGTGGCTGTTCATTATATTTAAGAAGACTCTAACATGTTTGGTTTGAAAGGACTCTAATGACTAATGACTTTGACCCTCATTCACAGTGCTGCTTGAAAGTTTGTGAACCACCCAAACATGGTCATTGTTTTCTAAAGAAAAAATATAATAATAATATGAAATGAACATCCAAATATCAAATTGTAAAGCAAACCTTCTAAGTAAGGGGCACAAACAAAAACAATACATATTTTCATTTATTCAACAAAAGTATGTTATCTGTGAAAAAACTTCAAATCTGCAAAGTGAAAAAGTTTTTGAATTTTTAGTTAGTTGCTTGGAACACCTTTTTTGCGGCGATTACTTTAAACAAATGTCTTCTGTAACCACATACCAGTGACTCACATCTGCTTTTTGGGATTTTTATTCACTCTTTTTTGCAAAACTTTGCCAGTTGAGAGAGGTTGAATGGAGTGCTGGCATGTACCACCCGCTTCAGATCTAGCCAAAGCATTTCTATGGGACTGATGTCTGGGTTTTGACTGGGCCAGTCCAGTGTGCAAATCTTCTTTCTCTTTAGTCACTCCTTGGTAGTTTTGCTGGAATGCTTTGGGTCGTTGTCTTGGTGCATAATCCATTTCCATTCCCATTCCAGCTTCAACTCCCTAACTGATGGCAGATGATTCTGGTAAAGAATTTGCTGATAGTACAGGGAATTGATGGTTTTCTAGATAATAAGTAGTCGTCCAGGTTCGGAGGCAGAGAAGAAGGCCCAGACTTTCACATTTCCACCACCATGCTTCTCTGTTGGGAGGAGGTTCTTCTCTTTATATGCAGTGTTGACTTTTTTTTTCCAAACATGGCACCTGTAATTGTGGCCAAATAATTTAATGATGGACTCTGGATTGTTCAAGTGCTTTCTGGCAAAGTTTAAACAGGGAACTTTGTTCTTTCTTAAGAGCAGAGGCTTCCTTTTAGCAACTCTCCCATGAAGGCCACGTCTATTGATATTTCACCTGATTGTAGACGCATGTACATTTATCTTTAATGCTGCATTATTATTTTTCTGGTGAATCTTAGTGCAATTTTTGATGGCCATCCACTTTTGGGGCAGCGTTGCGGTGGTGTTTAGTGCCCTCCATTTGTGGAGCCTTTTGGAGATGATCTTGTAGACACTGTGGACTAATTAGACACACATTCATGCCTTTAGGTTTAGTCTTGCACAAGCAGCCAATTATACTCAGTGATGGTTATAAAACATAATAAAAAATTACCATTAAGTTTTTTTTTTTTAATTAATTAATTTATTTTTTTTATACCAGAGTAAACTTGTACACACACATTAAAGCTATAAACTCAAACTTGCTACTGAAATTTGTCATCATTAGGTACATGGGTAGTTTTTAATTTTAATGGAAATCCCCCACCTTCCATCTATTACGTATATTTAAATAAATAAACCAAATATAATCGCAGCATGAAATAAATAACTTTTAAATACATTTTTTTAAAATAGATTTTTTTAAACAAGTTAATGGAAATTCAACAAATCCTGTACCAGTTCATATTCTTCAAAAAATATCACAATTCACTTCACTTTTTTTCAACAATGTGTTTATACATTGTAGTGTTGTTAAAATAAAAAAAGATAAAGGAGATAACTTGGATGAACCATGATTGATTTACAGTGACCACTGTAAACCTAATTGGGCAGAGTCAAATTTTTAAATTAAAGTCAGTTAAAGCTGTGATGTCCTTGCAGAAAAAAATGTGGGTTTTAGTAATATTTATTGTTAATGCCCATGATTACCTACAATTAATGTAACAAGTAATAGCTTTTAAGAGGGCTCTGGAGTACAGATTTGGAAAGACACAATTTTGCGGGCATATACTAAAAACCTTTTAATGTCCAAATTGAACTTTTTTTTTTAATCACTCCAGACTGTGTGACAAACGTGCGAGATTGATCACATTTTACTAGAATTATATAACCATACTAGCTGTACCCGGCCATGTTGTTCCTATGGGATAGAACCTGACAACAACATGAAAGTTACGTGCCAGTTGTTTTTGGATGTTTTGGAGTTTATACAGTGTATTTAAAATAGCTATTGCCTGTTCTATGCCTGGGTGGCGAGCATTTTCACAGGCACGTTTCATCAGTCACCCACCGATTTGCTTATTTGGCAAGATAATTTTCTTCAGTTCTGTATTCATTAGTTTTTCTGAAGCAAAACTGTGCTGTTGGATCAGACACATTTAGACAGATGTCCTCTTTACTGTTGACGTGCCAGTCATAGCATGCTTTACAGCATTAGCTTCACGTTAGCCGCCCCACGTCTTCCACACTCCTTTCTATACATCAAACACCTCGTGTCTTCCCCTCCTATCTACCTGTGCGCCAAGTGCCTCATGTCTTCCATTTCACTCTACCCATGGCCTTATGGCTATACGCCAAGTGCCTAGCATCTATCCCTTCACGCTACCTGCTCGCCAATCGCTAGATGCCAAGTGCCTCACGAGAGGCATTAAGGCAGACTAGTGAACTTCCCTAAGACTGTGCTGGTCGATCTCTTACACACACACACACACACACACACACACACTGGGGTAAATTTGAATATCGGGTTTGCCTTATAGAATGCTTTTAGACATTTGTGACATTTTCCATATTAGCTTTCGTTCCCTTTTAATGATTGGCTACAACTGTGACTAATGAAGAAATATCAAGTGCCCCCCTCCCTTCATGAGAGTATGGCTAATTTGCTCTCCCTGTGCCAAAACTGCTGGATGGGAGGATAAATGCTTTACAGTAACACCATTCAGAGCACAGCGCTGATGTAGTTCTATTAAAATTCAGTGGTGTAAAACACCATGCATAAATAAAAATGAAATGATCCCAAAAGGATTGTAATTTCAGGTCGTTAGACAAAAAGTGTCAGTGTATAACTCTGAGTAGATTTGATTAAATGTTTAAGTAGCCTAGTGTTTTACAACAAATTAAAAATTGTTATAGTGAAGCATTACCAATTTTGGCTGGAAAACAGAGTAAAAGAAAATTTTAATAATCTTTTCTCTTTAACTTTAAACATGGTTTAAAGTTTAAACATGGATTTTTATTTGGTTTTTGGGGTTGTGTTTGTGGATTATTAGAGGATAACCACTGCCCCTGCTCTTCTTCTGTGACCTATATTTTAGTTGTGATAGGTTTATTTTTTTGGACTACAGGGACAGATATACAGTGGGGACTTATGTGTTTCCAGTACAGCCAGCTGTAAGGCCTGTGTATGCTTCGTTGCACCAAAGTGCGCCCCATTTCTTTGAAAATTTCAGTTTTTATGTTTGTGTGTGTATGTGTGTACTGTTCAAGTTTTTTCTGGCTTATCTCAGATCATCCATACCTTTGTAACTGAAAATCCAGGCCTAATTAAAGCTTTCGTTGTAGTAGCATGCCTGCTTCCTGCTGGACCTGTAGACAAAAAAGAAATGAGGGGAAAACCTCTTGGCCTGCTTTCCTCTTGGCACTTCTGATTGGATTAGGTTTTAAAATAGACTTCATCACTTTTGCTTAGCTTTTTAAAACACACACACACACACACACACACACACACACACACGGCGCCTGAAAGGGAGATCAAAGCGCACAGACTGAGCTCTGTGTAACAGTGAGCTGGGTTAGTCTACTGGTGGCCAGGCGCCACCAGTTCTGCCAGGTTTCGAAAAATCACAAAAGTGGAGAAGTCCCTAAAAATAGTCACTATATCTGGAATGTCATTAAAGATAAACATATTTAAATTATGTTTCTATACAGTTTTTTTTAAAATAGAAATAGGTCTTACATGTAAAAAATAAATAAATTTAAAACTGGAGTCCTGGAAACAGTTGGCCTGGATAATTTTTTTCTCCGACAAGAGTATAGTAAATCCTAAGATTATTGTTTAATAGTTAGATTAAGTTGTTATGCTGGACAAATTACATTGAAGGATTTAGTAATTGTTATCCCTGCTTCATAACAAACATAATGAAATGTCAGAACTGGGTGGCGCAGCAGGTATGCATTTCTTTTTGGGTCTGTTGAAGAATTATTTGAAGAGTTTAGATGATGAATCTCATTCTGGAAGTATGGATATTGTAAAAAGACTAAACAATTTTATTAACCTTTGTGAGAGAAATTGCCAAGTAAGAAACTGCATCAATTTTCAGAGTTTTCTTCTCTTTGTATAGTGGAATGATCAGATTATATTGCATATTATCCTGTTTACCATCTGTATTGGTTTCAATGTGTGGTGCATGCTTAACGCAGTAAATACAAGCGAGGATTTGTTCATTTCATTTAATGTCAGTCATGTTGTACTTTCTCCATAGTGTATAGGCTCAATTAAACCTCCAGTTTTTTACTGATGCTGCATTAATTGATCAGAATGAAGTTTAGAAATATTGTTGTGAGGGTTGAAAAAATAATATCATCTGAGAATCTGAATGTCCCGATTATCCCATAAATGGATTATTTTATTCTCTGGTGACACATATATTTGGATGACTATACCAATATTACACTGGTGTTTAACATAGTATAAATGACTTGACCAATATTTCCAATGTGCTGCAGAACAATTTAGAAGATGGCTGTTCCATCAATATTGTTGTTTTTTTTTTTTTTAAATATTTATGAAAATCTCAATGGAAATAAATTATGTTGTATATGGCTTCAAAACAATGTCTTGGGGGGAAAATGTAGCTATAATTAAAGATGTATGTAATCCAACTAAATTTAAATAGAATGTGCCATATTTTTCTTATGTTTTATCTCTTTTGTTTGTCCTGTATTCACTGAACGAGTCAACCTCCCCGTCCATTAGCCGTTTGTACAATCTTTTGTGTGGTGTTTGCCTTCCCAATGGCTTAGTCGATATAGAATGTACTGAGAACAAATGTGCAGTTTTTACCACTTTCTAATTCCGTTTGATTCATCAACCTGACATCTTTACACCCGTGTTTTAATCTTTTACAGTTATGAGCTATTCTATTGGTTTTGTTTGCCTAGGATGTGATATTTTATTAATTTTTTTGTAGATGTGTGAAAAGAAATAAAGGAAAGTTATTGTATATGGGATTGACGTGGTGCTTGTGACCTGCCTAAGATGTGGGTGTAGATAAGATGCTTGACTGTTTTTGTAATGTTTTGTCAGTAAGGGAATGAAACTTTGAACTAATTGTACAGTTCTGTTAATAACAAACAACAGAAGGGAAGGAATTTATGTGAGTGTAAGTGAAAAAAGGAGGGAGAGGAAGTGAGAAATGGGTGTGTTCTTTTGCCTGTGCCACTTGTCTGAGCTGGTAATTATGTTGGCTTGTTGGCTACATAATACAAATGTTTTTTCCATTGTTGTTTTTTTAATGACATTAGAGGCGTTATATGAAAGTTTGAACTTAAGGAATAATTTTCTTTTTTTTAAGACCTCAGAATGTGCATTAAAAATAGAAGTGTGTCATAAAGGCTTACAACCAAATAAATTATCAACAAACAAATTTTAAAATAAAAAGCACAAATCTACTGGAACATTGATAGTATCAGATTTCCCGGTTTTCAGATCCTTGTTGATCCTTGTTTGAAACTAAGCTACGTCAACATATCAAATATGTTTTAGTTTCAAAACCGTTTTTAAACCTAACGTGATCTGTGCTCAGCCCAGTTTTTATAAACTTCAACCAGTCAAACAGTACTCAGAGAAAGATCTGTCAAAAAAATGTTGTGATTAATAAAACCTAATCATGAAGTAAAATCATGTCTTAATTTAGTCTGCACTAAACAAAATGATGATATATTTTTAAAGTAAAACAGAATCTGAAACTTTTTTTTATGAAATTTTGGAATTGTGTGAAATTTAAAAGTTATGAGTTTTAAATTTAAATATTAAAAGTAGATTAAAAGACAATATTACACTTAATTGTTACTTCTAATGTTTTTCTATTTTCGTTATTGCAAACCATCTAGTAAAACAATATAAAAAATTTGAATTTCAAACGTAATGCATTGATTTTTTTTTAGAGACGGTAATAGAAATTAAAATTTAAATAGACAGTTTTGAATCTGGATCTTGTTCTCCACAAATGACTCCTATTTTCAGGCTTTAGTGCTTCTTAACTATGCACTCAGATTTGGAGCTGAACCTAAACAGGGTGAGGGCTGGCCCACCTGGGATGGTGCTGAGAGGAAGCAAGCTGTGCTAAGTGTGGCCTTTCGTTACTTGGACACTTACAGAGAACTTCTTCAGGAAGAGGGAGACAGGTCTAACAGCTTCCCTAAGGTATTCCAAATAGTAATTGTAACAAATTACATTGCAGCAACTGTAAAGAATTACCTATTTAGCTCTGTACAGTATTTCACATTTCATTTTCAGCAAATGTACAATTAAGTTTTGCCAGTGACTTTCTGTTATTTTTTCCCCCCTGTTTGTTGGCTTATGTAATTTATATGCTCCGTTTATTTAATCGTAAAAGTATAACACACGTCTGAGGGTGAGTACTTGTTAAAGTAGCTGTTTCGGCATAATTCTGCACTAATCCTTTATTTTAAATTACAGGACCTGTACCTCTGTGCTGTGCAAGAGCTCAGCCGCTTTCCTGAACTGGTGGAGGACGTTCTGAAACTCCAGCGCTGGACTGAAATCCTCCACAATCCGTAAGTGCCATTAACAAAGCAACCTTTTACTTGGTGTTTTTTGTAAAACTAAATAACAAGCATTATGTTGTTGCATAAGTGGCACATTTTACAGCACTGTATGAGTTTGATTAAAACAGGGCTTTTTAATGCCTAAATCCAGTTTTATAGGGCCCCCTATGATGTGACTAGGTCTGATCTAAAAGAATTTACAAAGGGAGCCAGTCACGTCCTACTGCCTGGCTTCCTTTTATTCAAGTATCATGGCAAACTATAAAATTTCAAAAGGCGACTTCTGTTACTCCAAAGCCATGGCTCTTTAAAGTGTTTAACTTAAAAAAAAAAAAAAAACTTGCATCTGGTGCTTAATGTATTTTTCATGTTACTTAGCTTCAACTGACTTGTTAAATCCCCAACACCAACTAATTAACTCTTTAAATTTTAAATCCTTTCCATGCTGACTTAATGCAGCAAGGTGCTAGTTAAAGACACATGGTAGTATGGAGCGGTTTCCCTTAACATTGTGCTGATGGAATGCAAATAATTAGAAAGTCTGTTCATTAAACAAAAATGTATAGTATTACAAGTTTACAATAAACAACACATTTTTTAAATACATTTTTTAAATTGTTTTTCTTATTTTGTGTAAGTCATAATGGAAGCTTTATTAGATACTCTTTGTTAATGGTGAGCTGGGGGATGAGTTGAAATGGCAGCACTGAATCTCAAATCACCAACTCAACAGACAGAGAGGCCAGTGCATCACACACCAACACACCAGCATCAATTCAGTGTCACTGCAGTACAAGGGATCATCCACTACTCTACTAATTTCTGCACTGTGGTTTGTCAGTGGGGGGCCTTGACCATGGGAGAACAAAGTAAGGGGGCTTACAGAGTGTAGAGAAGCAGACTGACTATGTTTGGTAATTGTACGAAGTTGCTAGAAAGTGCATCCAGATGGTAAGTGGAGCTGATAAAATATATGAGAAATGTAGAAACAACATTTACTCTAGAAAGTGGCTGGTGATTTTCATGTTAC
This sequence comes from Xyliphius kryptos, assembly GCA_025769995.1. Classification (NCBI taxonomy): domain Eukaryota; kingdom Metazoa; phylum Chordata; class Actinopteri; order Siluriformes; family Aspredinidae; genus Xyliphius; species Xyliphius kryptos. The sequence goes on from JAOUQT010062139.1 coordinate 14,773, forward strand.
ATTATAACAAGTAGTATTAACCAGAAAATATTAATGATTGGTATCTGTAAATGCATTAGAGAAATCATTTAGTATTCAGTGAATTTTTGTGTTTATATTTATCATTTTTAAATACATCAGTCTAATTTTTTGGGCCAGAGACATTTTACAAAATCAGTTCCAAAAGGAAGTCCCGTTTTTATTTTTGCATGCTCGTTAGGGCAAAAAGCAATGGTCAGATATAAATGTCTCTTGATATATATAATATTATATAATTGAAAAGATCTTTACATTTACTGCTGGATTACTGTTGTTGGACTGCAAATAACCAAATCTGCATTTTGCCAAAGTAAAATTTATGCTACATAATGAACACTGACCTCTGCCATCCATAAATGTCACATGTATTTGTTGCTGGCAGTCAGCAAAGCCTTTATCAAAAAGACATTATACTGTACTATGCCCATTATGCTATATTGCTAACGAATTAAGTGAAAAACATACTATAATGAAAACCAAATATTTTCTTATAATAAGCAGTGTTAAGCGTTCATCTCTTTTCTCTTTTTTTAGTGTGGAGGAGGATAAGGAGAGCCGGAAGAAGCAGGTGCGCCCACTCTTTCGCCACTTCAGACGCATTGATGCCTGCCTGCAGCCACGAGAGGCTTTCCGAGGCTCGGATGAGAGTGAGTTTTCAGACTGTTTCTAAGAAATGTGCTGATCAACGCTTACACCTAAGGCTAAATATACATGAATTATACTAAATATAAAATAATCCTTTAATGGGTGAGTCCCAATCTGCACAATATCCTAGCTGTAGCAGCACAAGAGTGCAATTTATTATTGAGGCAATTTTCTTTAAAAGTTAGTCTGAGATCTAACTTGGACCAAGTGTCTTCTCAGAATGCAATCAATCAACTTAATCTTAACGAGGGAATAAATAATGACCTCACTATCATAGCATAGCTTGTTTTCGTGAGGACATTTAATTAGGACTACAGACTGAGCAATATATTGATCAGCAGTCAGTTTCTTTGAACTCATGATGAACAATAACCAGTTTGATGATGTCTCATGAAATTTCCAGGTAAAGCTTGTGCAGAATTGTATACACAACCATACAATTATACTATTCAGCTGAAATGTTATTTATGGTTGATGTAACTGGAAACTACCAAAATAACCAACAAGAAAACAGTACAGAAAACAGTACATTTTTAATAAACAAAAGTGTGCTGTAAGTGCTAGGTTAGGTTCTGAGAGGCATGCCTGTCATTTTCTGTTGGGTACAGAAAACAGCAGGGAATGTTTGCTAAACCATTTGGTTGTCAGCACAGAGAATCACTATGCTGTTTGCTTAGTATACTCAGAGGTGGGACATATTAAGTGATACCTAATTGAAAGTGTATGGAAGAGAGCAGGATTTGATTACTACTTACTAGCAAAATTAAAGGCTTTTGATTGATGCAGCTGTAGGAAGCTACAAAAGGGTAATACATTCATAAAATGACATGCATTTGATGTTATAAAAGGTAGGACTTAAGTGACTTTCTAGGTGAGAAATTGTTAAATCTTACTGATGTACATGAGAAACATGTATGACTGGTGAGAGGTATATGAACAGAGATAGATATAGCTGTTTGCCGTAAGTACGGTTAGTTGTCTTGTTTTTCTGAAAGTTCAATCTAGAAAAAATCATTATCCATGATGGTGTCCTCCAGACATTGCAAGAACTGCAATTCAGGACTGAAAAAAAAGAAAAGGATAAGTTGGGTTAAGTGTTACCAAAATTGAATATAAAGCACTAAACCGTAGGGAATACCTATAATGAGGGCTGGATGTGCAGTCACTTTATGAAACCTGGTTTGTTTTTCCATTCAACTAAGAAATAAACTACTGTCATGCCAGGATAAATATTGGAATGTTCTTATTGACTGAGGAAAAGGCAGATAACAGGTCTATAAAGTGTCAGAATGGTGCCGTGGTGATCTGGAGCTTACTAGAAACAGCCACAAAAGTAGATCCTATGAAGTTCTTTGAAGCCAATGCATTGACAGCTTTAGTAGAGTTTATGCAATTTATCATGGCTCTTTTATAGACTTTTATATAATCTGCAATTCTTTTTGCAGTTTTCTGCAGAGTCTACACACCAGATCATTCATATGTTACCATCCGGAGCCGATTATCGTGTCGTGTTGGTGAGATTTTGGCCCTGGTACGTGAAAAACTTCAATACAGTGAAGAACAACCAACCCAACCTGGCACGCTTATACTGGTGGCTGTCACTTCATCTGGAGGTAAGTGCCAACACACTCCCTAGAAGGGGGTGGTTGCAAGAACCCACAGAAATAATCCATACTAATGTCCAATTTAAAATAGAATTCATAAAAACTGTAGGACATTTAAGTGCCAAATGTTTTGACAGTGTTTGTCAGGTTATATATTACTTACACAGATTAACCCAGTTGAATTGAATTACAGGTCATATAGAGTTTAAGCCTGTAAGTAATCAGGGCTGGCTTTACTGCTACCAAATTTGTATGGACTGTTTTATTTTTTGCATGTGTTAAGTGTATGTTTGGCTTGTTTGTCTCTTTTTAAACAGAGAAGGCTGTGTTCCGTCCTAGTGACGAGGCTGTCTTCACTACTCTGGGTGTTAACACACACCTATTTGCCTGTGAACCCTCTGAGCTTGAAAGTCTGGTGAGATTTGCACCACTTGCAAAAATTGCATTCTGAGCAAAAGACCATTATGTAACTGCAAATAAGATTGCTGAACAAAACTTAATTATGTAGTTGTATAGTTTGCACCATTAATTTTAGCCTGAACTGTGCCATATCTAATAACATAGGACATTGGACATAACGTACATAAAACCGAGCATGTTGGTGATACAGGTTATTTTGAAAAAACAATAGTGAATTGGCAATTTTATCAATTAGATTATTACGTTAATTTGCAAGCCAATGCATTGATATATTGCTAAGATGTTCAATAAACATAGGCTTAATCTGAAATCGCTTACTACCATACTACACCGTACGCAAACGCATTAGGCAAGTTTAACTCGCAACACTCATGTTCATCACATGAGAAATATGCAGATTTGGATGCAGCCATAATATTTTTTTTTTTCCTTAGAAGCAAGCTGTCTCTCAAAAGCTCTGCTCAAGTATTGAAGTATTTTGGCTAAAGACTGAATGATGTGGCACTCAGTAAGCTTTGCAACGTGGAGATGGTTTATTACAGTAATACAGCTGCTATGCTGAGCATGTATAGCGCTGAGGCAAGACAATAGTAATTCAAATGTAATTAAAATTTTAAGTATTTGTGAGAAATAATCATTTAGAATTGTCTTTGTCACATCATGTTAAATATACTTCCAGCCCCGCTGCTGTTGCATGTTATTACATGTTATGGTAACGTTTATTGTGTTTTTACATCATATTATTAACAGTTCCACGCCTTTAATCTGATTGGCAGTGTTATTTATCCAGCCGTGGCATTATTGACAATAATGCTCACCTCTGATCACTTCACATTCGTATCAATGCATGGCATACGATACTACATTCTGTGAGCTGGCCACTAGATGGCATAATTTATATAAACAATATTTGACTGTTAGATAAACCGGAAACCTGCTACTAAGCGTTCAGCGTTCATTTTTAATACAAGACTAGATTACGTTGCTGAAAACCAGTTTATTAATGATTTTGCTTTTGTGGATCAAACCTTTTTTTTCTTTTAGTGTGTTTGTAACTGTTTTATAAAAGCCTTGCTACTCTGCTATGCTTCGGGCCTTATAACAACTCTGTATCTTTGCGTCTTTTTGCTTTAAATCTGTAGGGCCAAATGTATTTTGCAAATATCCAACATAATGAAATACCTGAATTACATTACTCTTCTTCTACATTATTTACTATTCAGAAGAATAAATGTGAGTCAGTTCTACACTGATAAGCATTTGATAAGTTCATAGCCCAACCCTGCTATTTGTCTTGACTGCAAATCAAGCTTTTAACATGCGTATGTTCATTAGATGCCTCTGCCTGAGGAGATTCACTGGTCACCGGGTGACAGCAAACTCCATGATATGAGTGCAGAGGAAGTGTCCAACCAGCTAGTTGTGTTTGACTGGGAACTCTTTAGCTGTGTGCATGAGGTCAGACTCTCTCTCTCTCTCTCTCTCTCTCTCTCACACACACACACACACACACACATTTTCTGTAACTGCCTCACCCTACATTATAGATGTTGGAACGTCAGTACTTGTGCCAACCTGGTCTGTGTGCTGTTTTGTTTGAACAGGTGGAGTTTGTGTGTTATGTGTTTCATGGTGAAGAGGCACGCTGGCGCCCCTTAAACTTAGAGTTAGTACTGCAGAGATGCAGTGAGGTACAACACTGGGTGGCCACAGAGATCCTACAGTGCCAGTCGCTACCAAAGAGGGTACAGCTTTTACGCAAGTTTATCAAGATTGCAGCTCTGTAAGTAAAACTGTTACAGCTGACTGTTAAGTTTGAATGTGTACTTTATCTTCGTCATTTTTCCTTTTGAAAAAACTAACTACAGAATTAAATTCCTAGAAGTGTCCCAGATTTTATGAAATAAAACACTTTGTCTACATTTCAAGTACATTTACAAATAAAACTGGCTTATCCAAACTTAGTTGTATTATGATACTTTAGTAAATGATGACTATGACAAAATGATTGGTCAAAATATATTAAATAATTATAGTGGATATGACCGGACAGAAGCTTCTTGTTATTAATGGCTTTTACGTTCTAATTTTGTACTGGGTTTTGTTTAAGGTGTAAGCAGCAGCAGGACCTGCTGTCATTTCTTGCTGTAGTTTTGGGGCTAGACAACCCTGCAGTTAGCCGCCTGCGCCTTACCTGGGAGGTAAGCACCTTTCTGTGTCCTCTACAGTTTTATATTACTGTTTATTCGGAGTCATTTCACACACTTGGCATTTCTTTTATTTTTTCTGCTGTCTACCTTTCACATGTGCATACGCTCGCTCACTCTCACACACATACTCACACACTTTCCCTTTTTTCCTCTATTTAGTTGCTAAAAGCTAAATGCTGTTCAAGACTATGGCCTGTTAGCAGTTGTCATGGTAACTGAACTGACTAAGCAGTGCCTTTTTTTATAAGGAACCTTAGTGCTTTGTGGCAGAGTGACCTGCTGCATATTTCTGTATTTTAGTATTTTCCTCTCAAGATAAAGCTTAAAAGCTTTTTTTTTAATGCAGGGTCTGCCCGGGAAGTTTCGAAAACAGTTCCAGCAGTTTGAGAGCATTGCGGTAAGTCCACTGTAAACCTTTTTTGACTTAATTAACGCTGTCTTTAAAATACCTTTGAATTGGTTAATTAATTTTACCCCACCTTTAAAGCCTATTTCTGAAAAACGCCTGTCTTGATCAATGAAGCATCTTTTTTAAGATTTAAATCTTGACCCTTCAGTGCAGGTGTGGGGGGGATTGTTGCTTACCAGTCCTTCTGAATCAGTTCAATTTTTTTTTTAATTTAGGCACAGTGGATATTTGCCAAATACATTTGGCCCTACAGATTTAATGTCACTTGTACTACTGTGGGAACATAGTGACAAGATATCAGTTAATTTTATACAAGATGCCAAATGCAGCTTCAGTGAATTATTAACATGCACAATAAACAGCTTTAAGATTGTTTTCACAGTGTTGGCATTAAAGATTTGTGTCTCTGTGTCTCAGGACCCTTCAAGGAACCATAAGTCATACAGGGACTTGTTAGCCAGTCTGAGGGCTCCACTTATTCCATTCACCCCCTTACTTCTGAAAGGTAAACTTTTTTATATATTATTATTTTTTATACTCTATATTGAAGAGTTATATTAGGACATATATTTTTAGTCATTTCCAGTGGCATAGTTGTATAAGATTAAGCACCTAGTATTTTGCATTTTGGCAAAGTGTATGTTTTTAGTGCAAGTTTGGGT
>JAOUQT010062140.1:0-10499 GCA_025769995.1 Xyliphius kryptos
AGCTGTAAAGGGTGGACCAATGTCATACTGAACCCTATGGATTAGCTCATATGTGAGTCAAGGCAAGTGAGCGAATATTTTCGGAAATATGGTGTGTATATATATTAATAAGCTTGTTATGGAAATAAATTATTGGGTTTGTTAACAAAGTCACTAACGTTTTTAGGAAATACCGAATTTAATGAATGTATTATGTAAATATGTTTAAAACAGCCATTAAAGAGCACAAGCCAGTGTACTTCTAGTGCCGGTCCCAAGCCCGGGTAAATGGTGAGGGTTGCGTCAGGAAGGGCATCCGGCGTTAAACATTTGCCAACTCAAGGATGCGAGTTCTTTAATGATGATTGACTTGCTGTGGCGACCCCTGATGAAGGGAGAAGCCGAAAGACAAAGAAGAAGAAGAATTCTGCTTTGTACCGAGTGACACATGAAGATAATAAGACATGATGATGTTAAACACATCACAGAATCCTTTAATATCATAATAACATTGCTGATGATCACATTTACACTAAACAACCTTATCACATGCTCTCCTTTTTCTAGTAACATTACTAAAATAGAGAAATAAAATTATTAATTGTATAATTGTATGCAACTTACTGCATACCTCAGATTGTAGAGGGTTCTTCCGAAAAAATATATTGCGATGCTTGAGCAGTCTTTTTCCTGTGTCCCCTGGATCACATCTGTGCAGCCGACTATTGTGTGTATGACATGACCTGTAACCTTACAGTGGACATGAAGATCTAACAAAAGGTATTGATTCAGTTGGTGATGGGGTGACACTTTGCTGACAATAAAATATTTATCCAAGAACAGTGTAAGATTTTAATAGGATAATAATACAAGTGGTAATTCAGGCACATGGGATCAACTGTCCAGGGACATGAGGAGTGGGTAAAAGAGGTGAGGAAGAGAGTACAGGCAGGATGGAGTGGATAGAGAAAAGTGTCAGGAGTGATGTATGAGCAAAGGGAACGTGAAAGGAAAGGTATATAAGAGAGTAGTGAGACCAACCTTGTTGTATGGTTTAAAGACAGTGGCACTGACTAAGAGACAGGAAGCAGAACTAGAGGTGGCAGAGTGTAAGATGTTGAGGTTCTCTTTGGGAGTGACCAGGATGAACAGGGTTAAGAATGAGAACAGGCTCCGCATATTTCAGCAAGACAATAATAAACTGCAAACCGCATCCATCATGTGACCAATTTAGTTGACATACTTTTGCACTCACCAGTACATTATATTTCCAAAAGTATTTGCTCACTCATACAAATGATCTGAATCAGGTGTTCCCATCACTTCTATGGCCACAGATGTATGAATGCTTCGGCATACCAAGACATTTTGGACAATTCCATGCTCCAAACTTTGTGGGAACAGTTTGGAGCTGGCGCCTTTGTCTTCCAACATGACTGTGCACCAGTGCACAAAGCAAGGTCCATAAAGACATGGATGACAGTGTCTGGTGTGGATGAACTTTACTGGCCTGGAGTCCTGACTTTAACCCGATAGAACATCTTTGGCATCAATTAGAGTGGAGACTGAGAACCAGGCCTTCTCGTCGAACATAAGTGTGTAACCTCACAAATGTGCTTCTGGAGGAACAGTGATAAATTCCCATAAACACACTCCTAAATCTTCTGGTCAGCCTTCCCAGATTAGTTGAAGCTGTTCTAAGGATGTCCAGAAATGTCACATTTTATACTGAAATTGTGTTTTCTCATGATAAAGTGTTTGGCATCACTGATGTTTGGCATTATTACTACTACTGTAGATGATTATATAATTTAACTGTGCAGTGAAATAATCACCGTTAGAACACCATGCCACTGTCCTACGTCCTATAATATAACACATTCACAAGAGTCTCAGCTGACACACACACACACACACAATTAGGGTTTATTTGCAGTATTGAGTCAAGGCAGGTGTCAATCTATTTATCTGTCTATCCTTTCTTGCCTATTTATTTATCCAACCTTATCCAACAATAATGAAATGATTTCAAACATGTTAAAATGTTTATTGTAATAGCAACAACAATAATAATAATAATAACAACAACAAAAACAATAATCATAATGTCATTGTGTAACATCAGAAGTTTCTGGGGTCAGATCTAAAAGCCATCGGTTTCACTTACGAGTGCTTTTAAAAGTGCACTTCTCTTTAAGGGCACTAGATGCAGAGTTAAACAGCTTATTCAAAATAATTATAGCCATGCAATAGAGGATAAAAATCTATCAAAAATCATCATATTCGACTGCAAAAGTCTTTACAATCTGAAGACGTTTTCTTTTTTGTAATACAGATCTGGCAACCCTGATTTTTGTCTAGGAAGGTACAGGAGTTTTCCACCCACCTTTGCCCTGTGTTTGCTATCAGCAATATTGATTATAACCTTAGACAGGGTGCCGTCTTAGGGCACACAAACACACAGACTACAGTCAGTCACACACACATTAACTCATTAAAGGTCTTTTTAAACACCAATAAGCCAAACAAAAATGTCTTTGGAAAGTGGGAGGAAACTGGAGCATATTCAAACCGTGTGCAGATGGTTTCACACTGAAATTTTCTTCTTTCTGTGAAGCAACAGAGCTAATTATTATTATTATTATTATTAATAATAATAATAATAATAATTAAGTATTCATATATTATTATTATAATTTATGATTATCAGTTATTATTATTAATTGTTGATTGTATTATTGTTGTTATCATTTTGGTTATTATTGTTTTTTTGTTATTATTATTATTATTGTTATTAATATTATTATTATAATTATTATTGTCGTTATTACAATAAACATTTTTAACATGTTTAATGTCATGTAACATGGCAGTCTGTGTGACAGTCAGTTTCTCTGGGTGACTCATGTTTACTTGTCAGAACCCTCCTCTTTATGATTATCTGTCCACTGATAAGAGCAAACACAGTGACAAGCCTGAACGCAATCTCTGCTTTTTCTTTCATCACATGCTTCAGGACGAAACGGTTCCATAAGATTCCAACAAAAATACTGAAGGAGATCATCGATTTTATTCCATAAGTAGTCCGTGATGGTCAAAGTGAAGTGACGGAACATCAGGAAACATGAGTGACAGGTTTAATGGTGGTTTAAGCTTTAATTTCCTGTTTAAAGTAACAAAGAACTGAAGGTCATAAGGTCCAACCGTGGAAGATTTACTGAATTAATTTTGAGAGCCATGAAGATCTCAGAAGAAGGAGTGGTGGACATGGGTACGACAGATTATGCGGTGGTGTTGGACCCGAGCTACACCATGCTGGAGTTTGACAGTCTCAGGGTTCTCCCTGTGGACGCAGGTTTGTTTGATGTGATTAAACGCGCATGTAGACGTGGGTTAAAGTCCACACGGATTGCAACAAAGCAAGCGGAAATTAAACAGGTTCCCGGACAATTATTATTCATTTTAAGAATACGTACAATCCCAAATCATAAAAAGTTGGAATTTTAATGGAAAATCAGACTTGTGATTGTAAGTGGCATTTCTCATCGTAACTCTATAGTGTAGTTGTTTACTAAGGTTTGCCCGTGTTGTGATGTATCTATATCAGTTATTGAAATGATTATGAAGTGACAGATCAGAGATCATAGGTGTTCAGTTTAGGCTTGCACCCTTGCCTTTTACGCTGAAATTATTACCGCTTCAATTCAATTTAATTTTAGTTATACAGTGCTTTATTTTGGGGCAGTCGTAGGCTTGTGGTTAAGGAACCAGCCTTGCAACCGGAGGGTCCCCGGGTTGATTCACAGTAATGGCAAGTCACGGCTAAAGTGCCCTTGGGCAAGGCACCTAACCCCCAGTTGCTCCCCGGGTGCTGTGCAGGGCTGCTCCCCGCTCCGGGCATGTGTGCTCACTTCACCAGTGTGTGTGTATATGTGTGTTTCACTGCAAGGATGAGTTAAATGCGGAGGACAAATTCCGCTGTGTGCAAACATAGTGGCAAAAATGGATCACTTTCATCACTTTCATTCAATGGACAGTTGTCACAGAGCATCTTTACAGAAATGATATTTACAGACTACAAATATACAATTTAAATAAAGATTATTTTATTCCCCTATTGAACTAGCTGGATGGCAACAGTGGCAAGAAAAAAACCTCCTGAGATGATAAAAGGAAGAAACCTTGAGAGAAACCAGGCTCAAAAAAGAAACCGGCCCCTTTCGAGTTATAACTAATTCACAACCTGAAAAGAGACTGTGATGGAATGTGTAGAATTTTCCATCAGTGTGGATCAGGCGGGTGTCTGAAAGAAGGTACAGGATCATTACTCTCTCAGTCGTAGTGTGTGAACCTCAACAAAAAGAGAGAAATATCAGAGAAAGAAATGATTAGACTTGGTCATAGTAAAGGAGTAATTTCATAACTGTGGCATGTGTTTGATTACAAATTCTAGGAAGACTAGCATAGTTATTAATCAGATCCAGACGGAACAACAGGAATGACGGCTCCCTGAGTCATTAGGATAGACAAACATATTAGTTTACCAACACTCTAGTGCCCATAACTCTCCAGATCTGCACCTTTACCTAAGAGAAACTGAACGTTGACAAAACGACTACGTCTTGAGTCTAGACTTAAACACTGAACGCAGATACCTTGAATTGTTTCATGATCTTAAGCATTGTAGATGGAAATATATCCAAATTCCTTCCAATCTTTGTCTGAGATACATTTCTTATAGGTACCATTCATTTCCTCATACATTTTGGTTGCGCCGTGCCGCTATGCTTGCTCCTGAAATATTCACCCTTCACTGTTTTTGTCCCCACTACTAGACCTAACTTGCCCTGTGCCAACTTTATTGGAATGTGACCAGAAAAAGCATGAGGTATCTGTGTGTGTGTTTGTGTGTGTGTTTTATATGCATTTTCCATTATATCCCAACTTTTTTGATTTGGGGTTTGCACAACTGGGATAAAGCAGTTCTTGTTGACATACATTATAGAAGTTACTGTAAAAAAATGCTGTCTCCCCATATTCTCCTGAAGAAAAGAAGAAAATCATTTCCAAAGCATAAATATATATTTATAAAAATATATATAATATATATTTCCATATATTTTCCAAGTCACCTGACCATATTTATTGTTCATATGGATGCTTTATAGACACATTTTGAGACACGTGTCCAGTCCAAAATAAGCACAATTATCGTATTTATTAGAAAATTCTGCTTCTCACTTTTAAATCACTTCTTCTGATGCTGGCTTGCTGGCCATCCCTAGATTTAGGTTGTCCTCTTTGGGTGACAGATCATTTAGTATGGCTGCCCCCACTCTATGGAACTCTCTTTCAACCTCTGTGTCTCTTCTCTTTCACATTTTAAATCTCTCCTGAAAACTCATGTCTTTAACTCTGTCATCTGTCCCCCAAGCACACCTATAGTTGTGTAATTATTTTTATGTGCTGCACGGATGTTTCAGCTTTCTGCAATGTCCACTATCTCGTGTAGTAGAGCCTGATAATCCAGTCCGTGTTATAATGTTGTTTATCCAGGTTATTCTCTGTCTTCCACAAGTCATATCTTTACACTTCCATCAATTACCACAGCATTCCTGTAGACGTTGGGGGTTCGGGTAGTTTGACAGTAACCCGCAATGGCAAAGCCAAAGATTAAATATTATTAATATTAATATTAATGATGGCAAAAATAATTCTAAGCCTGTAGCCCTATAACAAAAAACAATTACGTACCAACACCCCGTCCCCCCACTAGGCTGTCTACGGGGTTAAAAGCTACAGTTTCTTTTCTCATCCACTGGTGTTTATGGAAGTGTGTTTATTAGTGTTCTTTAAAATCAGAGTGGGGCAGCCCAGTGGCACAGTGGATAGTGCTGTAGACTCACAGCAAGTAGATCAAGTAGTGGGACAACACGGGGGAAATTTTTGTTTGGAGTTTGCATGTGCTTCCAATGTTCGTGCAGATTTTCTCCAGGTACTCCAGTCTTTTCACATTCCAAAGACATGCATGATAGGTTAATTGGTGTCTCTGAATTTCCCATTATTCTGTCAATTTGTTTGCGACCTATGATGGCCTGTCTAGGGTTGTTCCTGCCCTCATGCCCAGTTGCCGAATAGGCACCGGCTTCCCCGTAAAGCTAAAACTAGGATTAAGCAGGTATAAAAAATTAAAGAATGAATACATTCAGAGCGAGCCCAATGTCATTTTAATCTGCTCTTAGATGGTAACCTTCTTCAATTCTGACGATATTTTATTTCTACTTGGGTTCGGGCCCCAAAAATATCTCAGTATGTGCATCAGTGATTCTAAAGTCTCTCTAGATGTGAGCGATGCCTGATTATAAACTGGATGTTTTAATCAAATTTTACACCCGGCGTTTGCAGGATACACTTCAGATTCCCACCAACCTTTATTATCAGAGTGATAATTATAAACTGAATAATGAAACCTGGCAGGTGGCATATGATCACTGATAAAGCATCATAATTGGTGGTTATGTCGCATTTCACTGTACAATAGAAAGAGACACTTTGACTGTGGACATATAAATTTAAACTTGTCCGACATCACAGAGCCACTGAGGTCCGAGCTGACCCCTATAGCCACTTCTGGGTTGCCCCAAACTGCTGCAACTTTGTGCTCCATCTGCGCGGACAAAGCCACCGGGAAGCACTACGGGGCATCGAGCTGCGACGGCTGCAAAGGCTTTTTCAGACGAAGCGTGCGCAAGAACCACGCCTACACATGCAGGTGAAAGAAAAGGACGCCATCTTTGATTCTTAAACTGTAGCAGGTTTCTGGTAATTCTGCATTAATGGGTCAGTACAGAAAGATTTTATTTTTCCGAACATTACCAACAAAGTCAGTAAAGAAAGCAACATATACTCACCGGCCATTTTATTAGGTACACCTCTTCAATGACATGTTATCACAAATATCTAATGAGCCAATTACATGGCCGCAATTCGGTGTATTTAGTCATGTAGAGGTGGTCAATACAACTTACTGAAATACAAACTGATCATCAGATGGTAAAGAAAGGTGTTTTAAGTGACTTTGAATAGCGTGTCATGGTTGTTGGTACCAGACGGTGCTGGTGTTTACAGAGAACAGTCAGAAAAAGAAAAAATATCCAGTAAGGGACAGTTATATATATGAAAATGTCTTGTTGATATCAGTGGGACGTCAGAGGAGAATAGACAGACTGGTTTGAGTTGATGATTAAAAGACAACAGTAACTCAAATAAGCACTTGTTACAACCAAAGAATGTAGAATACCATCTCTGTTAGAAGTATGAATCAAAGAAATAAAGCAGTTCTGAAAGCAGAAGGGGGTCCAAGCTTTTACTAGAAAAGTATACCTAATAAAGTGCCCGGTGTGTGTATTACATAACTGACCACTTTTAAGACACAAAAGATGTAATGATGGCTGCTGGGTTGTGAAGAGAAGCAACTGTGAAAGTCTTCGGAAGAACTGTGGCACATACACCAAGACATTTAGCAACGCTAGCTGAACCAATTCTACTTTGGTACAGCTGTATTGCTGCATTACAGCAAGGTCCCAGGTTCTGTACCGACAAAATAAATGCCTTAGGTTAATTGGAGTCGCTAAATTGCCTTTCCTTAGTGTGAGGGTGCACTAAGAGTGGCACCCTGTCTAGGGTTGGTCCTGCCTTGTGCCCTTGCTTCCCCGTGACCCTGACTAGGATATAGACAATGAATGAATGAATTATTGAGATATATTCAATAATGAATATATCTGAAATAGCAAAGTTTTTTTCCAGTGTCTTGTACAATCTCAGGCGTTTCTTCTGGAGAATTTAACTGTCACACTTGCTTCCAGCAACCTTCATTATGTTCTCTTACATAATATGTTGCTTTCTTTAATAACAGTTAACAGTCGGAAGTTGATTATTTTCCCGTACCAGCATGACCCGAAGTGCTTTCATTACCTCTCATCACCTTGCTATCATACACTAGATCATTTCTATATTTTGAAAATATTATTGTTCATTAATTTATTAGATTTATTAGATCAATTTTAAAAAATATCACTTTGTTACTTTCAAATATAAACCTGTGATTTCAAGCCAGTGCTTCTGACCAATAAGAATGGAGGATTAAGAGAACACATCTATCATGTTCAATGTAGTCTACAAGAGTAGATGGTGAGATTTGAAAAAGACAATACAGTCAAATTGGTTTAGATGAATGTGTGTGTGTGTGTGTGTGTTTAGGTTCAGCAGGCAGTGTGTAGTGGACAAGGACAAGAGGAATCAGTGTCGATATTGCAGATTACGGAAATGTTTCCGAGCCGGCATGAGGAAAGAAGGTGAGATAAGATTCCAATACATTATACAGCTTATGTTATACAGCTAGGTTTATGCACCCTAACGACAAGAACAAAGCTATCTAATAAACAGCAGTAGTGATTATTTTGGTAAAAAAATAATAATAAATAGAGCGTTTTAACGTTAAACATGACTCTAATGCAGGCAGCACAGGTGAGGCGACCCAGGGAAATTTCTGCATAGAGTTTGCAGGTTCTCTCCGTGGAGCTCTGGTTTCCTTTAGACATTCAAAAAGACATGCATGTTAGGTTTATTTGTGTCTCTAAAGTGACCCTAAAGTGGCATATAACAATTAATGTGCAAAAGGCAGCCTCATGTTACCCATGTCCAAAAAAGGCATGTCCAAAAAAGGCAGATAAATCAATATTCGGAATAAGTGGACACAATATGCTTCGGACCGGAGTTGAAAAGGACCATCCAGACTGTTATCAAAAACAAGTCTAAAAGGGTTATTTTAGTGCCCATGACAAAATTCATTGCTTCTGTGGTGGCAGCTTCATGCCCGAATGTACAGTACATAGAGATTTCCTTCAAGAAGATGAATTTTCTATGGATGTTCATACATATTTCAACAAGACAATGTAAAACCACATGCTGCACACACATTCACATTCAAGGCTGCAGGAGCTGCTTAAGACCGTACAGGTACTCGCCTGGGCTGCCTGCAGTCTCCATCGGTCCTAAATAAAGAATAAGTAAAGAATTTAAAACAAATAGCAAATGCAGGAAAGACGGGACAAAATAACCCATGAAACATTAAGTCCTTCAATGTCTCTTTAGTGAGAAAACTGTCGTGAGAAGGAAAGGCAACATTAAAAAGTGGTAAATAATTAGTTACACCTTCCTTCTAAAAGCTCTGACCCCTTTTTTCATTTAGAACTGCCTCAATTCGTGGCTTACTTTCAACAATGAAGGTATTCTACATTCCTTGGTTGTAACGAGTGGTTATTTGAGTCACTGTTGATTTTCTCTCATTTTGAAACAGTCTGACCTTTCATTCTTCTCTGACCCCTCTCTTCAACAAGGCATTTCCGTCCACACAACTGTCCCTCACTGGATATTTTCTCTTTTCTGGACCATTCTCTGTAAACACTAGAGATGGTTGTGCATGAAAATCCAAGTTGATCACAGTTACATGCCTAAATGCATTGAGTTGCGGCCATGTGATTGACTGATTAAATATCTGTACTAACAAGCAATTAAATAGGTATACCTTTTTAAGTAGGTGGTGATTGTAGAATGTCATTTATTGGAATTTTGTACGAAGGTGGCTAAAGTTGCATCAACGCATACCATTTCATGGGGTATCAGTCGAAATCATACACTCAGCTGGGTGTACCCCAGTTATATGCCTCAGTATACACGGTGTGTAGAGGCCTTACAGATTACAGCTTTACTAATGAGTTTCCACTGATCTTCCAGTTGGGGGTTGGGGACAGTGAAGATTTAAAAGTTTTGAGTTTGTGTATTTGAGGTCATATTTATGAATATACTGCAATATGTTTTACTGTTATAATTATAAATGCTTATGCTTATACAATAAAGAAAGACGTTTTGGTTTTACCTTAGCTGTACAAAACGAGCGAGACAGGATCAGCTGCCGCAGAGATGCTCACGGAGTCGGGACTTTGACCATCAACATTCTGTTGCAGGCAGAAGAGAGCACACATCAGGTATGAATCTTAACCCTGGAATGAGGTTTAAAGTTAGCAACTTGGACTCGAGTAGCAATAAAGTCACACATAGAGCAACTCTTAAGTTCATCATTTAATTATTTGTATTTTACTTGATGCCCTTGCTACTAGAGTTGTTGGGTGGACACTGGTTGGCCCAGGACTCCATATGGATTAAGCAGAAGATAATGAATGAATGAATATTTTACTTGATCATTTTATTGTCCCCACTTTTAAATGTTTCTATTCTATAAATAATATGGGACCTCCATGGCCTAATGGATAGGGTAGAGGAGGGGGAAGGAGGCTTGAAATAAAATATTGCTGGTTTGATCCCAACACCCAACTGCTCCCTGTGTGCTCCAATTGGGAGGCAGCACACTGCAAGGTATTATAAATGCAGAGAACAAATTTACCTACAGGGATCAATAAAGTATCTATTATTATTATTATTCATTTATTCATTTTCTAGAC
>JAOUQT010062167.1:0-10497 GCA_025769995.1 Xyliphius kryptos
CGGTTTCCTCCCACATCCCAAAAACATGAAGGTAAATTGAATGCTCTAAATTGCCCTGTATAGTGTGTGTGTGTGTGTGTGACTGTGTGAATGAATGTGTGTACCCAGCGATGGATTGGCGCCCTGTCCTGGACCCTCATAAAGGAACAAGCGGAAGATAATGAATGAATGAATGAAATGTACAACATTGACATTCCCATTTTAGTCTGGTGTAAATGATTTGACTGTGTGATCCAACCCATAGTGCTGTATGGGAGTGAGGTCTGGGGTCCACTCACTGATCACAGCTACACCAAATAGGACAAGCATCCAGCAGAGGTCCTGCACACAGAACTAAAAGTACAAAGAAAAATCCCAACTATCACCTGCAGGGCAGAATCAGGCCATTGCCCCCAAATTGAACACATTCAATAAAGATCTTTGCATTTCTGTATGCACCTAAAGACAAGAAACCCTACAATCTAAAGGACTACAGAGCCAAGAACAGAACCTCAAACAGAGTCAGGCACCCGGTCCTCTGACTCTCTGACCCTCAAACAGGTTCTAACTCACAACCCCATCTAAACACCAACCAGCTAATCACCAGCAGTAAAAACGGGTATCTAGAACACTGGGAGAACCAAATACAGACGAACAAACTAGAACCATATCTCACGAGGGTCAGAGACTGCTGAGACGGATCCTGACCAAGTACCGCCCTAGTAACCACAGCCTGGCTGCAAAGACGGACAGGTACAAAAATTCCTGGTTACCCCGCGAGGAGAAACTCTGTGGTCAGTATTAGTGCGGAGAGGTGCAGACAGAAATTCCCTTCCTTCACTGCCCAAAATTTAAAATAATTAGTGAAAACTTAACAGATTTAATCAGCTAATTCCAAATTATCAATCACTCACAGAATTGGAACAATTACAAATTATACTGGTGGAGGGGCACTTCGCCGCCCTTCCGGATCAGTACTATCAGCACTCTACCTACTGAGAGACAGTGGGTAACACACATAAGTAAATAACAGGCATGTAAATATTATTTATATCTAATGTAAATTTTGCTACATTCTATTCTAATGTTTAAACCTATTTTGTAATTTAAATTTCTCTTCTTTTCTTATCTTTATTCACATTTTGCTGTAGTTGAAGTGTCTTTTTTGTATTTTTATTTTATTTTTTATTACTGTTGCAATGCTTTGGCAAATTGTCTACACACAGTCATGCCAATGAATCTTTAGAGAGAAAGATGAATAGATGGATGACGTGTGTCTGTGTGTTTGTGTTAACAGACAGGGAAGGTTGATCCTCATCACCCAAGAGTTTCGGGTCATAGAGGAAATGTACTGGACATCAAATGGAATCCTTTCAATGATTTCTGCATCGCTTCCTGTTCAGAAGACACCACAGTAAATACACATTCACACACACATTCACCATTGTTATTGATTATTAGGGTTATAACTCTGTCATATACCTTAATGTAACCAATTTAGTCAATTAATTTCAGTGCTATAAGTGTACATCTGCATTTCAAAACACACGCACCTAAGCACATTAAATCCAAACATGAATGTTTACTCACAGTCAGTAACAAATTGCAAAATAATAACCTTTAAATAGGCAATAAATTACTTTATTATTAGGCAGGTAGTAAGAAAATGTTTAACTGTTTGGAGAGGATGAGAACGAAAAGGGAAGAATTAGTTACAAAGTTCCCTGGTATGCAAAGAGAAATTTATGAAAATATTTTAATGTTTAATATAAATCACAAAACAGGTTCTATTTCATCCCTACTCACCGCCAGAGGGCGGTGCTTGAAGCATTGAATGTTCTCTTCGTGCATGCGCTGTTTGAGCTGCAATACCAACAGAGTCACGCCCTTGACCAATCGGGTGACTAATCAGATGCTATATAGCTTGACGTCATCCGACGCTCTGTTCCTTTTCTTCTCACGTGTGGTTCGTTTACTTGTGGACTACAACCCCGTCGTTGGACGTCCTAATTCGCCCTCCTAGGGACTGCGACGGACTTCTCTTTGCGACAAAGAGGTACCCGCTGTTGGTTGGTCTCCCAACTTGCAGCGTTTTTTCTCTCTCTCTCTAAGTTTGGTGTTTGAATTAGTTGGTGACTGCAGCGTTCCCGTTCCCAGCTTATTCAGCTTTGAGTTTATAATTGAGCTAACGGTGTTAGTCTCCCTAAGTTTGGTGGTTTAATTATTTGGTGATGGCAGCATTTCCACCTCTGCTCCCAACATATTCAGCCCTAAGTTTATTAATTGAGCCAACGGTGTCAGTCTCTCTTAAGTTTCCGTGCTAAATTGTTGGTGAATGCAGCGTTTCGCCACCGCTTCCAACCTTTTCAGCCTGAGGTTATTAAATTGGGCTAGCGGTGTTTGCCTTTCTCAGTTTTATTATCTATTTGGTGTCATGGATCGCTCCCACTGCTGTGCCGATTGTGGAGCATGGCTTGAGTTGGAGGATGGCCACGATTTGTGCCCTGCCTGAATAGGACATGACCATGTGAAGGCTCTATCTGAGAACCCCTCGCATGAACTGCAGTTATATGCCCCGTGCAATGACAATGGCTGGCCCAGTCGTACCCCGAGTGTGACAAGGGCCACCCCCCTTCTGGTCAGAGGGTCGTGCCCAGGCACTGTAAGTGCAGGGCTGTCACTGTTGTTGTGAGTCCTCCAAAAAAGGGGTGGGTCAAATCTGATCAGGGCCTTTCCAGGAGGGTTGCGCAGTTGTCTGCAGAGTTGGCGGAAATGAAATCCCTTTTTCAGCCATGCCAGCTGGATGTGTTGTCAGCGGGGTCCCCAACCATCCCGGAGTTGGCTGTGGAAGAAGACACATTGTCTTTGGCTGCCTCTGCTTCAGATTTTAGAAGAGAGGAGGGGGCGCAGTCATCCCACAATTTGGAGACTGGTTCACGCTCCTCGTCTCAGTGCTGCTAGTGGGTCAGTGACGACTCCATGCAAGACATCGTGTGTCTGGCCCTAAATCAGTTGCAGCTAGACGTCCTGAAGGTGGAGGAGCCCACTCCTGCGAGTGCTTTTTTAGACGTGGACGGCCTTTTTCAGTTCCTCCATCAGAAGAGTACCTGAGGGAGTTGCATGCCTGTTGACGGGACCTTCGGGCCCTCAGATGGTCGGGTGATGGCAACTATGCAGGACACGGCTAAGGCAGGCTTGGACCAAATGCCTGCGGTTGCTTCGCTTATTGTTCCACCAGCTGAGGCTCTGCCTGATGATGTTAGGTGCCCGCGGCTTCAATGCCGCATTACAGATGACCTCATCTGTAAAGCTTATAATTCAGGAGCACGTGCTGGCCGCCTTGGCAACTCCCTGGCGCACCTCATGTTTGCCCTTTTTGTATCTCTTCAGGACGCTAGTGGAGCAAGTACAGCCACCAACTTTAGTGATGTAGCACTTCAGTCCTTTGTGCTTATGACGAGGGAGCTTGGACGTGTGATGTCCTACCTGGTTCAGACTCGCTGACAGGTCTGGCTGGCTCAGTCGACATTTACTGTAGCATGCCGCAGGACCCTCCGTAGTGTTCCTGTGGTGCCAGGGGAGTTGTTTGGGTCTGCTGCCGTGGAAGCGCTGGAACAAACTGTTCAGACGCAGCACACTAGACAGCAACTTTCAGGCCTCAACAGGAGTATGCCTCCACCTTCGCCTCATAACCCGAGGTGCAATCAAGGTGGTGGATCCTCTGCAGCAATCCAGAGGCTTTTACTCAACCTACTAACTTGTGCTGAAAAAGACAGGTGAATTTCGTCCCATTCTAGACCTCAGAGGTCTCAACCAGTACTTAAAAACCCTGCCTTTTCACTTGTTACCACAGCTGAGGTTTTACAAGTTGTGACGAGGGAAAAGTGGTTTACATCAGTGGATCTGACCGATGCGTACTTTCATTGCACCCATTGGAGGGTGATCCCTTCACGAAAACATAGTGCGAATGATCTTGCACCTCTACGGTCAGGCAGAAGTAGACCTGTTCGCTACAGAGGAATCGACTCAATGCCCTCCTTGGTATTCCCTTATGGGGGCATCAGATGCACTGGGCCAGGACACCCTGGCACATCCCTGGCCATAGGTCCTTCTCTATGCCTTTCCACCCCTTTCCCTGATTTGGCAAGCTCTTCAGAGGGTTCTTGAGGAGGGTCACAGAGTGTTGTTGGTAGCCCCGTATTGGCCAGCACGACCTTGGTTCACACTCCTACAGAGTCTGTATCACGATGTCCAATGGTGTCTCGCAACCAGGAGGGACTTACTGTCTCAGTCAAGGGGACTCATTTGGCACCCCAATCCACAGTGCCTCAGACTGTAGGTGTGGCCGTTGGGAGGCTTGAACAGCAGCTGACTGGCATTTCAGACTCTGTCTGGTACACTATTCTGAGTGCTAAAGCACCCTTTACTCGTCAGCAGTATGAAAACAGGTGGCGTTTATATTCTTAGTGGTGTTCTGCCCGCAATGAGGATCCAGTCTCCTGTGTGGTATTCACTATTCTGGAGTTTCTTCAATCTCTCCTCGATAAGGGCCGCTCTTCCTCAACGCTTAAGGTGTAGGTAGTGGCAATATCATTTAATCATGCTCACATTGATGGCAGTACAGTGGGGAGCCATAACCTCAGACCAGCTGTTCGTGTGTTATGGAGACCCTAGATTAGGGTGTCCTCTTTCTAGGCAGCATCTCTCCTACTGGATTATAGAGGTAATCTGCCATGGCTATAGGGTAGGAGGTTGCTCCCTGCCAGTCAGGGTAAAGGCACACTCTACCAGGAGTGTTTCCACTTCCTGGGCGGCCTTGAAAGGAGTTCCATTGGAAGAGATCTGTGCGGCGGCATCATGGTCCTCTCTGAGCACTTTCACTAGATTCTACAGTGTGAACGTGGCTTCCCCTCATCCTCTGGGACAGGTTTTTTTTACAGGAGTCTTCTGGGCCTTCCCTGTGAGGTAGGTGCTCAGGATTCCTTGTGATATCGCTGGTATTAGTCATTCAGTGCTTTAAGCACCGCCCTCTGGCTGTCAGTAAGGATGAAATAGAATGAAAGTTACACATGTAACTACGGTTCTATGAATCCCGAATGACTGCCAGAGCTTATCTGTCACTCAGAATCCTTCCATTTGTGAGAAGATTCTGTAGGAACAGAGCTTCGGATGACGTCAAGCTATATAGCATCTGATTAGTCATCTGGTTGGTCACAGGCGTGACTCTGTTGGTATCACAGCTCGAACGGCACATGCGCGAAGGGAACATTCAGTGCTTTAAGCACTTTCCCTTTGGCGGTCATTCGGAATTCATAGAACCGTAGTTACATGTTTTCAGTTTATATTTTTTTCCAACATACACTCTTATTACAGGTATTACAGATATACTCTTGATCTTTTTTTCTGTATAAGTTTATAAGTGTGTAATATAATATTATTTGTGATAATATTGTTATATTTTTAAACTAAGATATATTTTTGCAACATTTTAAAAGCAAACATTCAGTACTCTCACTCAAGTGTGAGCAAGGGGAAAAAAACAATTAGACAAATCAATGTTTGCTTGTGTAAACAATAAATTTTTGCTACACTCCACAGTAGATAGATACATTTTCATCCAGACAGTGTACAAATTGTTTTTGAAGGTTAGATTTAATTTTTATTATTAGAAGATTTTGTAGTTTTGTGTAGGACCAATTTTTGTAAAAAAAAAATAAATAAATAAATAAAAAAAGATACATGGCATTTATACATTTTTATTTTTCCTGTGAAGTTAGTTTGCTTGTCACTTTGGGTTTGTTTGTAAAAAGCTTTAGTATTGGGTGAATTAAGATGTTTAAAATATATTTTGGTCAAGTACGGAAATAAAAGGTGTGTATGTGCGTGTTGCAAACAATTGGTGCAACATTTTTTCATAATATTCAGCAAACTCAGGTCTTGTCATGTTTAAGTTTATTTTGTATGTATGTGTGTGTGCAGGTGAAAGTATGGGACATTCCTAAACATGGTGTGATGAAGAATATCACAGTTCCATGGAAAGATCTACAAGGACACTCGCGCCGAGTTGGTCTGATTGAGTGGCACCCTACTGCCAACAACATTTTGTTCAGTTCCAGTTATGACTATCAGGTATGCTTACTCTGTAGATAGGCATCAGTACAAATTTACTATATTTAATGACTATATTGGCCTATTTTAAAGTGAGTTTTTGTGTATGAGCACGTGTGCGCATGGTTGTGTGTGCATGGCTATACATTTGTGTGTTATTTCATGTATGTTTGTGCAAGTACTGTATATATGTTAATGGGCCTATGTGTGCGTGTATGCATATGCAGGTGATGGTGTGGAACTTGAACACACCTGACCAGGTGATGAAAAATCCGGTGCGCTCTATCAGCATGCACACAGCTGTCGTCCTCTCCATGTCTTTTAACACAGATGGCAGTCGCATGGCCACTTCCTGTAAGGACAAGAAGATCCGGATCCTTGATCCACGTACAGGGACATTATTGCGGGTGTGTATGTGCATTTTGCAAAACTGGTTTACACATTCACTAGTCACTGGTCAAAGTCAAAATCATATTAACTATTGATTTTGGCTACCTAGTGTAAAACTTATTCTAGTATACATTTAATTTTGAATTTATTAGAGGCAGAATTTTACACAATTTTTCGATTGATTGTAACCAGATAACACTGATTAAGGGCCAAGTCAAGTGTTAGTGAGGTGTGTATTCATATCTTCCAGTTCTCAAAAACTATGAGCTTTCACCCTCAGATAAGAAACAAGTGATCACTAATTACCTTAAAATATGTGTCAAAAATCCCAACATCCAAGTACAACCAAGACCATTGACAGGAAGGAGATGCGAACAGACAATATACACAACGTTCCGCATTTTTAACTTTTAAAAATGCTTTATTTTACCAAGATTAAATTACAATTGGCAGCAAAATAAAACTATAAAAAAAATTAAGAATTAAATAATCTACACATATTCAAGTAAATTGTGGTGCGAAGCAGAGCTCGTCATCCATGACAGAGCAAACTGCTTCCCCGCAGCACCACACTGATTTAAAAGTGTCAGTGTCTTTCATAGATGTAAAAAAAAAAAAAACAATTCAAATTCTAGATTTGACCAGCCGACTAAACATCCTAGTCACATCAGAGTCTGCTGTTTGTATCACTTTGTTCTTTCTGCTGGTGTATACAGCCATTTTGATTTGTCCTAGAATAAAATTACATTAAGAGCATTTAAAACAGAACTTAAAATAACAAATAATAGACATAGTCTAAAACTGTTTAAAAGGGTGTGAAACGCGGTTTCTCTCTGGTGACAGAAAGGACATTGGTCATTAATAACTGGATTTGATACAGAAACAAAAGCCACAAAAACACTGGGAAGAATCCTCCACTGGAGGTCCCCCACCCACTTAGGTAATGGTGGTTTATAAAGTACTCTTCACTCTTATCTCGTGACAAAGATGGCACAGTGTGTAGATCTTGGCGGAAATCAGCGTGCTGTGCAACGAAGGGGAGGTTTTGACGTCCAGTCGGGAACTGAACACAAGGGGCTCCACTAAGAGCCAGTGCACAGGTAGTTCACTTTTCATAGTAATTTTATAAAAACCCAAGATCTTAAAAAGTTGGGGTCAAAGAAAAGTCTTTGTAAATACAGTAGTCGGCCAGGCTGGCCAGGTGAA
The DNA here is from genome assembly GCA_025769995.1 of Xyliphius kryptos. NCBI lineage: Eukaryota > Metazoa > Chordata > Actinopteri > Siluriformes > Aspredinidae > Xyliphius > Xyliphius kryptos. The sequence goes on from JAOUQT010062167.1 coordinate 7,684, forward strand.
CCAGCCCTTGTCCTCCTTCCTCTCTCAGCAGGTAGAGGACAGCCTGAGGAATCCAGTGTAGCCGGTTCCAGAAAAAGTCCACTAGCATTGCCTGTATCTTAGCTAAAGGGTTAGGAGGGAAATCCACATGTTAGTTTGCTCCACAGGAAAGAGGGCGCGAGGTTGTTAATGACCAGAAGTCGTCCCCAATATAACAACTGAGGTACCAGCCATATCCATCTGTCAAGACGTCCTTTTACTTTTTCAATTATATTTTCCCAGTTCTTTTTTTCACAATCGCTGCCTCCCAAGTACACCCCAAGATTCTTAAAACCTCCTGTTCTCCATGACCGTCCTTTAGGGACATACTCAATTAACACATTTACACCTGGTGAAGGGAGAACAACCACCAATATGTGACAAATAACTATTGAGCATATAATAACAAAATGTGACATAAAGGCCACAGATTAGCAGTTCCATTCTCAGTAGTGGACATTTTTCCAAAACCAAAGCAGAGACTCTAATCAAATTTCTAAAAACCACAAAACTGATCTCACATTTAAAATGAACTGCAATTAAAGAAAGAACTCATTATACATATACTAATATTAATAATTTATCTGAGCACAATGTTAACAGTGTTAAAGGACCGTTATTTATTCCGTTCATCTTTGTTTTGCAGTTTTATGGGACAGGGCCATAGGGATTCGACCATTTGCTAATAGTGGAGAAAATCTTTTTTTCATCTAGTGTTTAAAGGTATATGTACAGGGGTTAAACGATGAAACTGAAACACCTGTTTTTTTTCCACAATAATTTATTATCATGGTGTAGGGCCTCCTTTTGCGGCATATACAGCATCAATTCGTCGTCATATGGGACTGATATATACAAGTCCTGCACAGTGGTCAGAGGGATTTTAAGCTATTCTCCATGCAGGATAGTGACCAGGTCACTATGTGATGCTGGTGAGGGAAAACTTTCTGACTCGCTGCTCCAAAAAACACCACAAAGTGGCTCAACAATATTTAGACCTGACTGTGCAGGCCATGAGAGATGTTCAACTTCACTTTCATGTTCATCAAACCAATCTTTTAAACCCCGATATGTCACCCATAATATTGTGTGCATTGCAATATTTTGAGCAAAACTGTGCTCTAACCCTGCTATTAGAACCTTCACACTCTGCTCTTACTTGTGCAATTAATGAAAATTGGTAACCATTTTTTTTCTTCAGGAGAGTAATGCTAAACTTCACAAAGCCAGCAAGGTTATGTTTTTGGGCAACCTGAAGATGCTGTTGTCAACAGGAAATTCCAGCTGGAACCATCGTCAGATTGCATTGTGGGATCAGGTAAGTTCAGTTCAGTTCATCAGTGTAGATGATGACTTACTGCTAACTTAATTATTATGTGGCCATATTTCATTAGTTCACACTTTTGTTCTTGAAAACACATGAAGCTGAATCTAAGATGATTACTGGGGTGAATGTAATTAACAATTGTGTGTGTGTGTGTGTGTGTGTGTGTGTGTGTGTGTGTGTGTGTGTGTGTGTGTGTGTGTGTATGCATGCATGCACTTATCATACTTGTAGGACGACCTTTCAAAACCACTGTATTCAGAGGACTTGGATGGTTCTTCTGGTGTTCTGTTTCCTTTTTATGATCCAGACACACATATGCTTTACATCGCTGGTAAAGTGAGTATGCAGGCTTGCAACAGACACACACACTCACAAAACGTGTTTGATCACAGCATTGACACTGATGTTGTAGGGTCATGTTGGTGTACATTTGACTAATTAGTGCGGCTGGAGTTTTAAAACACTATTAACTGTTTAATTGAATAGACGCATGTGCCGTAATACACATAATACAACACCTTTTTTGATGCTGCACTGTTTGTTATTAATTGTTAATTTTTCAGTTAGTTTACTTACAGGAAAATGCTGGTGACAGGAGATATATGATTGGTGGTTTGTTAAAGAGTTTATAAATTCCATCATCATTATATGTATTGTTTCTTTTGTTTTTTATTTTTGGTTAGATTTATAACTGTAAAACTAAAGCTAAAAAAAAAACCTGATAAACCATGATGCTTTCACCATTGGATTTCCTGAAGTTTTTATTTTCTTGGAATCATGTTAAGACTATTTTCAGTGATATTTTTTTTTATAGTAAAAGATTTATCTGAAGTGTTTGAGAATGACAGTTGTATCTTTATTACCAGTACGTGTTGGTTACACCAAATTATAACTTTACTATACAAATGTAGCAGCAACAATGTAGTTTCTTCAATTTATGTAAATGTGGTGAGGACTTGCAAATAGTGGCCTCAGTTGCCAGTTAGGTTTGTATACCATTAGTAGAAATGTCGAATTAATTTTAAAATAAACATTTCTTTGTATAGCATCACTAAAATAAAAGAATTGTCCTAGTAATCTGCTAATGACAACTCAAATGTTGTCTGTGCATGTCTTTGTTCATATAGGGAGACGGAAATATCAGGTACTATGAGATCAGCTCAGAGAAGCCATATATGCATTTTCTTACTGAGTATCGCTCTCAGCTTCCACAGAAAGGAATGGGTAAGAGACGCAGCACACAAATTCATGTATTTTATTTCAAATTGTGTAATAGGTCCAAATAAGATACATTATGATGTATGGGTCATCGGCGATCACTCTGAGTCGAGTATGATGGTCCTCCTGGGGGGTCCTTTTTGTGGATCTTCAGATGGCTGAAGAGACCAATTCTGGAGCCACAAATCTTGCTGCAGTGTGGGCATGGGTATAGAGTGCTGGATGTGAGATGTGATGGGGCCTGTTTGGAG